>JAQGAE010002462.1:0-17750 GCA_034696685.1 Julus scandinavius | reverse complement strand
TGTCAAAATCACGTTAAATTTGTTCAACCGTTGAAAACGTTCTATATAAATTCTTCACATTTTTCAGGTATATGTGCTATTTCAAAAAAAATTACGGTTATGTTGCCCTTTACCCAGAATCCCTAGCGCGTTACTAGGCCTATGTGAGTTTCGAAATAATGACGTCAACGGTAAAGGTTATTTTTGGTGCTAAATCTTTTTTTTTTAGCGAGTTACGCAAAAATTGCATATTTTCAAAATTTGAATTGGACTAACTACGCTTTGTAGATATTTTCAATGATTGCAGCGCGACTGGTGCCAAAGTGCTAAAATCACATAGATAATGGAAAATTTTAGTATCTCTAAGATCCCCTCCCCCTCGACAAAATACATTTCTGACACCCAGAATCAGACAAAATCGAAACATAAGATTCTTTAAAAACTTGAACTTGAGTTTTATACATACATACTTCTACTTATTTCCAATAACAACTAGTAGAAGACGAACCAGTTGAGGTTGAGCACCTGGTAATTCATTTCATTAATCCTTGCCGCATTCGGGTCCTCGCAAGAAAACATTAAAAGAACATCTTGGGTCCAGAAGATAGGTATCGAAATGCTGCCGCTAAACGTCTGGTAGATGTCCCAGCCGCCGGTGTAGGGCACCTCGACCGTCGTGGCGAGGTTGTTCTTGACGTAGACCAAGATCAAAGCGCTGTAGTCCGGGTGGAAGCCATTGGACGCTCTGAAGGACACTCCGATTGGTTGTCGATCCTCAGAAAAGTCCACTTCGTAATAATCAACGTAATCACCGAAGTCGGTGTCGCAGATGACAATTCCGTCGACGTCGTCCGTGGTGTTGCAAAACGAAATGCCGTAGTTGAAGTCAAAACTCTCGGCTTCCATCCTCGTGTAAGCGTCATGACCAGGATCTGAGATGACAGATCTAGAGAAGATGGCCAAAAATAAGAAAAACATGCTCCCGATCATTTTCTCCATAGCAATCGACGTCAAATCAGATTCACAATTGCAGCAAAAAAAACAAAAAAACTTCGTCTAATATTGACTCAGGTTTCAGGTAAATAATCAGATTACAAACATACAGGTATTGATCAGAATCAAGTGATTATCTCATTGTACCATACCTGCTAATCAAGCATTGCACTGCTCTCGTTTACTTTATCAGATTCCCCCCCATTTCTAAATTTCGGGTTTTTGCCGCGTTTACCAAAATGATTATTTTTCATGTGAAAACTGTTATGAGAGTGTGAGAAGTGTAGCGCTTGGATGTCGACATTAATGTATTTATATCTTGCACATATAATCTAGCTGTCCGCCTTTTTTTGTTTTTATTGAGTATTCGTGACATGCAAAGAGCCGCGGGAGACCTTGACATACAGTACCTTAGTGGTTAGCACACGATCAAAAGGTGTGGACGTAAAAGGCTCCAATAAGTTAAAGGTCAAGGCGGTTTGTTTCCGGGTAAGGACATCCTCCCACGGTTGTCAAACTCTTGGGACTAGTGAAAAATGTGATTTTAGACAGGATCATTTATGCAAGGGTTTCAGGTCGGGACCTGCACATTTTAGACAGGTTCTATACTGTAGACAAAAAATTAGTATAATAAAACTAACCAATTTATTTCTTAAAATATTTCAAATAATCAAATCTTTTTGACTTTTTCCCCAACAATTCACCGTCTAAAAATACTACAATAAGCTATAATCGGGAAGCTTAATATCCATCTTAAGTGTCACCTCACTAGTCATAAATCTTTTGCCCCTTTTTATAATAATGAGAAGTTCCCAAGTTGGGGCATGTAGAGTATTCCATCCGAAGGTTAGCCTCTAATGCAAGGTGCGTGGGAACACCGTTTTTGATATGGCCTGTTCCTAACATCTGTGTCTTGACCGAAATTTGATAGGGGTATAAATATACCATGGTGACAATTAATGTCAATACAATTCATGGTGCCTTTTTACCAACTTGCGTTAAGACCCATGAGACAGTCTTTCGACAAATTCCACTTAACGATTTGTCCGAATTTGCAACGAGGTGCGAAAATAAGCAGGGTATAGTTGTTAAATAAACCGTGCCTCTGAAAACCATGTCAGCACCCAATGGACCAGAACCACCGATGAAGTACCCCCATCAGGGGTCACCATCAGAACAGTGTGCCGTGTATGTGCCTTCATGTGCCCGTGATGATGCCACTCCAAACCCCGAACATTGCCATCAAATGAATCAAACTAAATGTACACGAAAGAGGACCCACGATTCCCAGGATCAGGATTTCCGGGATCCTGGAATGCAGCAAAAGGTGCATCACGCCCCCGTGGACTCATTGCTATCAAGCTCCCAAATGGCATTTGATAAAGATCAACATCCGTATAATAACCAGGTGTCCCAGAGGACCCAGACATTGTCGTTGCCACTAACACCTATCCCAACATGCAAACTACACGAAGATGAGCAGTTTGAGCGATCTGGAATTTTGCATCAAGAGCCCATACTCGAAGCGGATCCAACTCCAAACCCGGTGGTGCCCAAACCCGCAGTCAGTTCTCAGCCTAACAAGTACTTAGAAAACTTGCAAGAATATTACGACCGTCAAAAACATGGTCGCCGTTCCTCAAGGGTCAGTAGAAGTAAGATCATTGTTCATGAGTGGATGGACAACTGGCTAAAGACTCAAGATAGTGATTACGAAAAGTCAACAGTTGGTCCCGAGTCAATGTCGAATTTTGGACGGGTTATGATGCCGGGACCACCATATCGTTATCCGGGTCCCTATCGCCCTTCGTGGGATCGTGACCTTGCAAGTCACACTTCGCCACCACCTACCAGACCTGGGTCACCCTCGTAATAGTTGCTCACACCTAAATCACTATTTTTGTTATTGTTGTATTTAGCAAACCCGATTTCTTTATTTCGTTACTTTGAGAAGTGGATTTGTTATCCACATATCACCCTTGTTTATTTTGCACGCCAGATACAAATTCATTACCCAGTCATGTACAGGTTTATAGTGAATAATTTTGAATTCTCGTTTTGGTGAAATTGTTGTCGTGATACCGTTATGCATCCAAAAAACACATTTTTAGATTTCATAGTGTTTCTCATTGTTGTTGCTAAATCATAATAACGCAACGAATTTTTAAAATTTTTATTGAATACTTTTAAATACTTATTGTTGAAATTGCCTTCAGAGTTGCCATGTTTACTATTTTGTATTTTTGCTACCAAAGATTAATAATATATGCATTGTTTTGCTTGAAAATTTATTTTTTTGTATCACCATGGTCGTGCATGATTATTTTCTATCTTTTCATCTGCACCTATCGAAATATCACCAGTTTGGTGCCTCAACCCAAGCTATAGGGCACCAGAAACATTCTCAAGCTGTAGTTTCCAAACTTTAGAATAATTACGCATAAATTAGTACAGATTTTGTAAAGAAGTGCAGGCTGTTGACATTACATTGTTATAAAGATCTGGTGTCTCTCTAGGGACCCATCTCTTCTGGTATCTGTGTGGGGACCCATTTCTTGCCTTCTATATTCGTCACTTTCATTGACCTCTCAAACTTAATTCACCTTGAAATTGAACTCGGAAAAACCAAAAGGGAAAAATACCATGATTATACAGGTCGACATAATGTACATCATAGTGGATGTCCAGAGACCAAAATGTCTTTCTCTCCCTCTCCATGTCCACATGGTGCCTACAGTCCAGCAAACTTCTCCCATTACCTCTTGAGGACGTCCTTTTTTAATTGCTCCATACCTTTCTTCAAGCAATCTTCAGCGAATTTAAGTCCCCAGTATAGACAAATGTCCGAAAATTCAAACCACAAAGAATAAAAAATAAAATTAGCTCTATGCGGCACAAACTCCAATGGCAAACTCTTCTACATTAAATTATCTTTATAAATATTCACGTGAATAGTGTCTTTGACTAATAGAAAAGAAAAGAAATCGGCTCCACAGGACTCAGCCCGTCTCGTTCTCTCCCCCCCCCGAAGGGAGTTGAGTTATTATTGGTTGTTAGTACACTAATGGCAAACTCTTCTACATTAAATTATCTTTATAAATATTCACGTGAATAGTGTCAGCCTCATGTAAGACGCTAAAAATACTAAGATGATAACGAACTTCAAATTTAAATTGAAAGCACGTAATTTCTTATAATCATGGATTTAAACTTGGCCTTCCCCTGCCCGCAAAAGAGTAAACATGCATGATCTACAACATAATAAAATCAGACCGATTTGAATATTACATTTTGTAACATTGAATTTCAAACGATTAATGTTAATTATGTGTCTATTACATAAGCCTCTGTGTCAAGTTCACCATCATAACCATTAATCACAGGTATAAAAAATCGAAAACCAAACTTGTATAAAAGAGACATGACGTCAATCAAAGTCCAAATTTATGAGAGACGCGATCATAGGAATGTCGAAACACTACGCCCTCAAACCATGGATATTTTTATTATACTAAATAAATTAATATAAAATAGCTATAACCAATGAGAATTGGTCTGAAAATCTATCCAAAGAAGTTGTTCAGGTGTTTGATAATCGACAAGACATGCAATTTAATGCAACTCAGTACCCTAAAGTCAACAAATAAATGTCATATGGTAGAGGGGGGATGGAGGTAAGTCGTACCCAATCATATCAGGAGAATGCTCTTGCGTCAGTAGCGACTTAGACATCATTGTTAAACCATTGCTAAATCCCCTTTTATGCGATACTCATGAACCTCGGATGTGAACATTATCGTCATCACTGTTTAATTTATAAACATTCTCAAACTAACTTCTTTATATGCGACCTTTACAGGTATAAGATTTATGACCCTCTAATATATATATAGGCAGGGCACAAATGACAAGACATCGAAACACCTCTTTTTACATCATCAGCAAAAATACTTTGTCAATGGTCAGAATTTGTTATTTGGGTCAATGTATTCGGAACGCTTAATCGTAGAATTAAAATTAAATTAGTAGATTACGTCTTGAATTTAAGGTTAACCACATTTTGGTGGTCAATGTCTAATGTTTTTAGGTCTACGACTACAGGTATAACTGCGCTGAACTTATTAAATATTCAGTGCAACGTTTGCTATAATGAAAATGGGCATCGTTATCAAGACGTGTTCAAGGTTTTTAATTTTGATAAATTGTCTACAAATTTCAAATCGCCTATTTTGAAGTTGTGGAATCACGTGGTTGTTTCCCCTCCCATACCCCCTGCAACTTTGTTGGAGGAAAACTTTTGCATTTTTCTTACTAATCCAGTCTAATTTCTTAGAAAGGAAAAGTCGAAAGCACTAAAACAACAAGAATCTTGTTTATGATTATAGGTTGGGTAAAATGGTTAACCGACTTTCATATAAAATTGTAAATAATTCAATTTTTATAATTTGTGTTTTCTAAATCGTTTTTCCTAATAAAATATTAACGTCACATTTCTTTTCCTCATTGTTAAACAATATATTTTATTAGCACCATTATTTTTTTTTAATCTTAATGTTTAGGGCTTAATTATTTTCAAAGTCAGATGTTATCAGATAGAAAATCAAAACCAAGATCGTTCAGATTTATATGCATGTAGAAAAAATCGTGTAATAAATAAACCACATTGGGTTAATTTTACCATCTAATTATAGGTCTCTCGTATAGTAAAATGTTCTTCAAATCAACAGTAAAACTGAAATAGGATTTTTACTACATTATATTTTTGCCCCAAATACTTGATTATGTTCTGGTTTACATTTCATCCTTCAAAAACTAACACTACTAATATCATTTAAGCTTCATCCTTGTTTATCTAAATTTAAGAAATTATCATACAGTGATACAAACAGTTATTGCAAATCCTTTCGATAGGTCGCTTATTTAATTCGATTCAACTCGGTACCCTATACAGTTAGCAAATAAATGCCATATGTTAAGGCGGTCGTACCCAATCATTTCAGGAAAATGCTCCTACGTCAGTAGTGACCCAGACATCATTGTTAGATTGAATTTTTACTAAATCTGGACTTCGTCAGGAAGGCTATTCCATCGCCTAATCGCATGCAAAAAGAAGGACCAATAGTAAGCATCCGTTTGAATAACCCCATAGATAACTTTTCGCGTCTGGACCCATCACCATGTCCCAATTTAGCGAATGGAGCATTTTTGTCACACTCGCGGAATGTTGGTAATCACCCATAACAAATCTGGCTGCCCTACGCTTGACCATCTCTATATCCTGAATATGAACCATGCTGCGAGGGTTCCAAATAGGAGAGCAATATTCCAACATAGGGCGAACCAGAGTTGCGTAGCCAGTTTGGATACATCAAAATAATGTTGCAGTTATATAATTCAATAATGGATAGCAGTTTCATGTTGCCAATCAGTGAAAAAACATCACACTCACTTTTGTCAAGCATCTCCCCAAAACACAAGAACGATAAACCGAGATTAATAATCAAAAAGCGTGCGTCCAGCATGTCAGAAGGTCGTGTACTACTTCATTCTGAATATATAGTTCTGAGAATTTCGAAGACCTTGAAAGTTTTATTTGTAGTTTCGTACAACGTTTTGACACTAACAGCATCGCATATTACTAACATAATAAGAGAAAGGTCAAATTCTGGAAGTATATCCAGATACACGACATATCCTCCCAATTCAAGATGGCGTCTTGCCCCCCATAATACCAGCAGTGAGCAAGCGGTTAAGGTTGGGCTGACCATATGTGTCATTTGCCAAACTAAAGATAACCTTTGACGTGATGAGGTCAATGCATCAGCAAAAACTCAGACAAGGCACCGGCCTCCAATCAGGATTCTGATTTCCACTAATGGGCTGTCCCACGCCCTCCATGTACGTGTAGACTTTATAAGCGGCTCATGCATCTATGGTACAGACACTGCCATCAATGGCATGCATGTCCACTTCGTCCGACCTCTTCACCTCAATCATCTAGTGCACATCTTAAATTGAAACCAGATTAAGGTTTTCACTTTCAAAAAACCACAAGCCTCTTTGAAGCACATCCTTCCATTACCACAAGATGGTCATCTCCGACAGGTTGGACACCTGGGACTATGCAGTCATGGGCATCCTCGTGTCCCTGTCGTCGCTGGTGGGCATCTACCACGCCTACAAGGCTCGCTCCTCCACCAACGTCAACACGTTTCTGATCAGCAGTTCCACAATGGGCATCTTTCCTGTCATCTTCTCGGCCGTAGCCAGTCAGGTGTCTGCCATCGGGATCCTGGGTGTCTCGGCCGAGGTGTACAATCATGGCATTGTTTTCGCCGGCTCGGCCATTTCGGCTATCCTCATCATCCCCATCGGCAACTATCTCTACCTGCCCGTCTTTAGCGCCATGAAGACCAAGAGCATCTTCCAGGTAAGTAGCGTCCATTTGTTTTGTTACAGCAAGTTTTGCCTGGAATTGTGCATGGTCCTTGCAGAAACAATTCAATTCAACTCAGTACTATACAGCAAGCACATAAATGCCATGGGGTAGGTGGGGTAGTAGACAATTTCAGGAGAATGCTCCAACGTCAGTAGCGATTAGCCATCATTGTTAGATTGCATTTTTACTAAATCTGAACTTTCGCCAGGAAAGCCATCGTCTAATCGCACGCAAAAAAAAAGGACCAATAGTAAGCATCTGTCTTGGCAGGAAGCTCGGTCAAATGATTTGAGTGATTATGTCTACTCTCATAGTGGTCATTAGGCGTTAATATATTTGAATTACGAGAAAGACTAAAACGTTTGAATAACCCCATAGTTAACTTTTCGGTGTCTGGACCTTAACGTGTCCCAATTTAGAGAGTGGTGCATTTCTGTCACACTCGCGGAATGTTGGTAACTGTCCTTAACAAATGTGGCTGCTCTAGCTACGCTGGATCATCTCTATATATCCTGAATATGAACCATCCTGCGAGGGTTCCAAATAGCAGCGCAATATTCCAACATAGGGCGAACCAGAGTTAATGGGTTGCCAGTTTCAGCACATTCTCGAAACACGCATTGAATAAATCTAAGGCGTTGGTTGGCTGCACCAACAATTTCTGGGAAATGGTGATTCAAGAGAGGGTCATTTCATTGGTTGGCTGCCTAAAGTTTAGGAACCCAGACCCGACCAAGGTCAATCTATACGAGGCGAAGGGCCTCCAGGTGATTTGCAAACTGTTGGATTATGTTCGTTTTTTAAACTTGTTTATGAAGTGCCACGGATACCCTAAACAAGAAACTGTTATAAAGAGGTAGTTTTATTTTTGCATATAAAGACTTGTTATACGTTTTTTGCTGTCTATACGAAGACGTGACTGACGATATTCCTTGACCGCGTTTGTTTATAATCGTTACATAAATAAGTTAATTACGTGCTTTGTTTTCCTAATTTTAAGTACCTGGAACTACGATTCAACCGCACAACCAGAAGTGGCGCTGCCATCATTGACATCTTATGTCGGGTAGGCAAACTTGCTTATGGATTAAGGCATATTATTTAATAAATAATATTTCATTCATTATATCAAATTTGACATAATTGCTTCATTCAAAGATAATGAACTTTATAGAATAATGATAACTTAAATAGTTATAGACTGGTGCTACTATGAATAGCTCACATCGGCATTCAAAAGTGTTTGGATTTTTACAGTTTTAAGTGACAAGTTTTGTCTTCCTTTGCACAGAACTGCATATCTCAGAAATTAGTTTTTAGCTGCTTTCAGACACTTTCCAATTCTGAGAATATCATGTTTCATCTATGGTACCAAATATCCCATATTATAATGCAACCATATTTAGTAACTGAATAGTGAATAGGTTTAAAAGATATGATTAAGAATACAAGACAGCGTTTGTTATAAGATCAAAGTGTTAAAGTTACAACTGTTATATAATTCGAAACTTCTATAAACAAGTTTAGGCTATCAAAATATCTCGCCAAGTCGATATTAAAAATCGAGCATCAACATACTCCATTCAAGCCCAATTTATAAAATGAATTTAAGATTTAATCTCAATCAAATCTGGTATTGCTAACGTTAATGACATCGTAATTTGACCCCCATGAATCTGGAAAGCGTCAAATAAATTGGAGAACTAACCCGTCTTTGCGATATTTAATCCTTCTTTTTAGACATTTCATAATACTTTAATCACCATTACAAATTAGAACGCGTAAATCATCACGTAGGCGATTAACACACTTCTTAGGGAATACAAAATATGCAAAAACGTCAAAAAAATGTTTGTCGTGTCATTAATTAATCCATAGGGCTTCTTTAAATTATTAGGGGTACCAAAACAGACCCCAAACATTTCGCACTTGTCTGCAGTTAATCAGTTAAGCCCGTAGTGCATGTGCTGTCAATTTTTTAAAAATGATCCCTTCTAATTGATTGGACCTACTGCAATGGGACTTGCAGAAGTGCAGTCCAACTTAGCAGGTCTGCTGCAATTAATTGTACACAAGTCACAAAAGACACTCAACTTGTGGACCTTGACAGATGTGCTTGAATCTAATGCGCATGCGCACTAGCCCATGCAGATAGCTCAACTGCCCAAGTGAAAAGTTCGTTTGAGTACCCCTAATATATCTAATACCCCTAGTATGTATGGGGCCAACTGACATTCGTAACTTGAAATGCCTTAATTTCACTATTAATCTGAGAATCGATTTACTTTATACTGTATATATATTTTTCAGCTTTTTACAACAGCAGTATCATTGTACGCACCAGCAGTAGCATTAAATCAAGGCAAGCACAACAATATTCCTCATAATTAGTACTTGATCTTTCAAAGCCTTAATTACGATCAGCTTTTTTTTTTTCTTAAAATAATTATTTTAACTGAACACTGAAAAGGAATCTTCCGACAAGCAACTGATAATTTTGGAGATCTTTAAATTTATTTAGTTAAAAAACAGCTTGGGCCAAATAAAAATTACGAGAATTTTACTCGTACTTTAGAATGTATGCAATATAAAAAAAATTCGAATGGATTTCTTTTGGAGCATCTTTTCCACATTTAATTTTTTTAAAAAAAAACAATGGATACTTTTGAAGTTAAAAACAAAGTTTTATTGGCAAACTTTCTAACACCAAAACTTTTTACACATTACTGAATTTTTATTTTCAGTTACTGGAATTCATACATGGTCATCTGTTATCATAATCGGTAGCCTCTGCATATTATACACCTCACTGGTAACTAACTATATTTGTACTGTAATATGAAAAACGTATTTGATATTTAAATACAGCTTCAACATTTCTGCATCTAAAATAAACATTAAATTGTAGATGAATTTATGTCAGTGATGTTTCAATTTTATTTTCTGTAATTATCGAGAACAAATGCAGATCAATGTTATTTGTACAAGTCTAAGTATAAGCAATACAGTTAATTTACTCAACTTTAAATATTTTCAAGTATTCGGTACACTCTTTCTCCAAAACTACACATGCATTAAGAGATTTTGAAATCTGTGAAATTATTGCTTTGACACCGTTTGTAATAGCTCACACTTTATTTTGAGGGCGGAATCAAAGCTGTGATCTGGGCCGATGTTGGACAACTGTTTGTCATGGTTACCGTGTTAACCATCATTCTCATCAAAGGTACCTTTGACTTGGGAGGAATCGGTGAAGTTTGGCGCATTAGTGAGGAAGGTGGCAGATTGAATTTTATGACGTAAGATATCTACGAAATCTTGTACATAGCTAGTATATACAAGTAGGTAGTAGTATACATGGTAGTAGGGTCACGTTAATATTCACTTTGTTTGTATTTAGTATGATGAGGTATAATTCAGTACCTCTCGAATACCTCTCGGTAACATTTATATAAAATCATCTTTCCCAATTGAATAGGAAACAACATGTTATGATTCCTTAAATTATATATGTCACACGTGACATTGCACATTCATTTCTAGGTGGTTGCGATTTTAAAACGTTTTTAGATATGGCATAAATTTAATTAGCATGTCAAACTTTCAGTGGGCATTTTTGTTTTTTCTGAATGGCAGCAATCAAGCAGTACACATGTGTTTGACAGAAAAGCTCGCTTCTTATTCTCTGGAGTTGTGTTAGTTAAAAGATTAGGCTCAATGCATTATAAAGCTGAATTCTACTCCAGACTCTCGTCACCAGAATGCTGAATGCTCCGGTTTTGTTCCAATGAATTTCTTATCCTATCTCCCAACTTTCATATTGTAGTCAAAATACGTCCCTTCCTCTGGCTTCCGGTATGACATTTTCTTGTCAAGGACAACGTTGTTCGATGATCATGCGTAATTCAATGTCGGAAACGTACTCATAACGTTAACTAAACGTTGCTTTACAAGTGTCTAATTAGGTTTTTTAACACATCTTTAACGAATAAAAATTTCATATCTCAAGAATCGAGAAAATTATGTCCAATATCACGGGCAACAAGTTATCCCTAATCATCCTATGTTGTTTCCTGTTCAATTGCGAAATCAGAGTTTAGCGAAATGTTACATATTGAAGATATTCGAGAGGTGTGCCTCACCTTGTTTATACAATATTCGAAATTAACTCCGTTAAAACACTATGTTCAAGAACATTTAAATAGGAAACTGCATTAATTTCGTTTCTTAAATTTGGTAATGATAGTCGTTTGAAAACCAAATTTGAAATATAGTTTCTTATTATTCTTTCAGAGGCCAAGATTCATATTATACACCATGGACCACTTTATTCGGCTGCATTTTCAATTTTCTAAGTATGCTCTTATGTAACCAGATGTTTGTACAAAGATACCTTTCGAAGGGAACATTAAGAAGTGCACAGTTGTAAGTCCTCATTTTTACAAGAGTATCTTTCTGTTCGATATCATTACATGTAATTAATTGGTTGTTAAAAGTCGAATGAAGTACGAAAGCTACAAGTTATATGGATTATAATTGTAACAAGAATCCATTTTTCGTAGATCGTTCACCGGTTGCTGTATCGGATTCAGTATTTGTTTACTATTCAACAGCATGAGTGGTTTGGTAATGTATGCTGGCTACCATGAATGTGATCCACTAATAAGTGGCCAGGTAACATCGAGGGATCAGGTGAGCATTATTACTCAAATCACGTCCTTCACATTCAAATGATAACAAAACCTAACTATTCGAGGAAATTCAATTATATTTAGACAACAACAATATCAAGGAAGAAAAATTTCCTTCTAATGCAAGCATTTTTAATTTATAACAAACAACATCCTTTAAACATTTATCCCCATTACTCCTCCCCCAATCCTACCTCCTGTCCACATGGTGTCCATTTTAGCCCAGCCCTTCCCTCCCCCACCCATGAAAATCCTTATTATTATTTTGAAAAGTAGGGTGTCCAGAAATGTTTAGGGAACATACGAAAGCCCATCCAATAATTTTACAAGCACTACTCGTTAACAATTCCATGACATTTTTCCAGATTTTTCAGATAAACGGAAATTTCCTGACCTTAAAGAAAAATTCCACCATAACATTGGTGTTTAACACAAAGTTAGGCATAATTGCTGACTTTCCCAAGATTTGAAAAATTAAGCACGTTTTGGACTGGGTACACATTTCTTCCGGTGTCCATTTCCCATTTCACTGACCTTTAAAACTTAATTAAACAGAAAACAAAAAACTGAAAAATGCCATTCTAAGTGGACGTCCACAATGGCTTCCCCCTCTCTTTCCCCTGTCCACATGCCAGCCTATGCGTTACCTTATAATATGCCTACATGGTTTCGACATCAGTTTTACTATTAATATTATTATTTTAGAAGGATAATCACGTATGTTAAATTAGTTAAACAGCATGCATTTATATTTGTAACCTGTTTATAAGCAGGTCTTGTTTACGCTCTGAATGCTCTGAAACTAAAACTTGAAGGACGATTCTCAGCATGCTTCCCTATTTACCAGTTTTCATTTTTTTTTTTTTTTGGAAAATTGAATTCTGCACAATTAAGGTAAAGAATATTTATAGCAAGTTGTTGTGGGTCAGGCTTTCGTTTTTTTACTCCTTATAAAAATCTGACAAATTATACATTTAAAAAAAAATGCAACACACGTATTCAATCATCAGGTGAACTTCAAATAGCCTGGCAAGTACGCAGGCAATTATGCGTAAAAGTAGAAAGTTATGTTTCTGCAATAGTGTGCCAAGGATAAATAGCAGTAATTGAGAAATCACCGTCTAAAACATTTTTAAAACAGACGAATTAAATACCAATTTAAGAAAGCCGCCTAACAACCCACAAAATACAAATAGGAAGTACTTGGGAATTAAATCCCAAATTAATGGCCAGTCTACAAAACGATTTTTCGATCATGTCACAACTAAAATGTATCATTTGGCCTCGATATGAAATTCAGCTGTACCCGATGAACTCAAGGTTTTCAGTTAACTGACAATTTGTATAGTACTGTATCAAGTAACTGAATACCTTTTACTGGTTCTTTTACAGATAATGGCCCTTTTTTCCATGGAAACTCTGTCCTTTTTGCGAGGACTGCGAGGTGTATTTGTAGCCGCAATGCTCTGTGCCACACTCAGGTTAGTTTTCAGTTATTTACACCATAGTATCCATCCTATTTGACCACTCAACCAAAAACTATCCACGTGGAGAGATGGGCTGAGTCTCATGGAGCCACCGAAATAATCACTTTCTTAATAGATTTGATATCATTTTAGCACCCTTTCGTCCCTACTAAATGCCATGGTGGTCGTGACCATTGAAGATTTCATTCGTCCACTCAACTCCAACATTTCCGAACTAACTATAATGCGCTGGTCAAAAATTCTCGGTAAATATTATTAACACCAACTACATGAATTTTGGAAAGTCTATCATATCAAAATATTTAATCCAGATTTCTAGCGTTTTAAAAAAAAAATTGAAAACTTAGTAAAAATAAATTGCTTGTTCATGGTGGCCATTCAAAAAAGACTTCCTCAAGAAGGGGGACACTATGTGGACACAGTGGATAATCTTTTACTA
This sequence comes from Julus scandinavius, assembly GCA_034696685.1. Classification (NCBI taxonomy): domain Eukaryota; kingdom Metazoa; phylum Arthropoda; class Diplopoda; order Julida; family Julidae; genus Julus; species Julus scandinavius. The sequence continues at coordinate 3,722 of JAQGAE010002462.1, read as the reverse complement.
ATTTTCGATTCACTTTTCCAGTCGTAATATACGGAATCCTGTCTGTTGCATTGGTGGCAATCGCTCAATGTGTTCCTGGCATTGTTCAAGTAAGCAGTGCAATGTTTAGATGTGTTTTTTAAGGAATTTTTTGCAGAAAATTAGGTCCTCCCAACAGTGAGAAGGATGAGAATTCTAAAGATAGTTTTCAAATTAATTCAATTAGCAGAATTTAAAGTGCCTTATTGAAAGTATCTAAACCTTGTGTAGCAGCACATTTAGTATACTATTCAATTTCATGACATCTCTGCTTCAGGATTAAAATTTCCCTCATCTGAAATCCCATCTATACGATATTTCCAGGTAAAAACAATTAATAACCGAATTATTTTTCAGGCAATTTTTAGTTTTCAAGGGACGTTAATAGGACCACTTTTGGGTGTGTTCACGGCTGGAATGTTATTTCCTTGGATGAACGCCTTGGTAACTTAATGAAACTGTCGTTCTGAAATAACTCGTCTTTCTCTGATCAGAACCTAACAAAAACTTTCCACTTTCTTGCAAACAGGGAGTAATCACTGGATATGTGGCAGCCGTCGGCCTTACGGCTTGGCCAACTATTGGAATCATGCTGACTAAACCCAAAGTACCCACCCTATCCTACTCATCAGCCGGTTGCAACTCAAGTTGGGTTGGTTTGGAAACAAACTCATCCTTTGCCACAACTCTGGGAATAGATATGCACGTCGATGTGGCTAACAACACTGCCAGACACATTGAGTAAGTTTGTGGTTTAGCTTTTGGTGTTGCTTTAGCTTTTATTTTTGGCAGTATAAAGCATTATTTTTATATTCCAGGGAACCATTTGCATTGTATACCTTTTCACCCTTATGGTACTTCAGCTGGAGCTGTGGAACAGTGATTATCATCGGTTTACTGGTTAGCTTAATTTCTGGTAAGACATCAAAGCCGCTTCTATTTAATGTTCAGCCTTAATTTTCTTTCAATTTTGTATAAAATTCAGTATGCTTTCTATGAAATTCCTTTACACCAATTTTCCAAAGCTTCATTTGATGCTTTCAGCGCAGTAATTTTCCCAGTAATTTATCAAGTTTTCTCTATTTTAAAGTTTATAATAGTATATATATAGCTTTAAAATACCGACTTTTCATATTAAGGCCATAAAACAAGCATATTTTATGCCAGGTCCTGAAAATCCAGACAACGTGAATCCAAAACTGTTGTTTCAATTTGTGCGAAGAGTGATTATCAAATTGCCTAAAGAATTCAGACGGCGACTGGGATTCTCAGAAGATCAGACTCAACATTTACAAAAATGGAATTTGAATCAGGTAAAACTTTCGCCAGAAAGCTAGCAAGTTTTTTTTTTAAAAAAATGTTAGCGCCAAGTTTCTAGTACTAAATGTTTCATTCTTAACTTAGGAGAAAGAAATGATGATGGTACCTCTCCGAAACAACAATGCGGACTCGACACTAACAACGTTGTGACAGCCGAGCATTTCCATTGCTTTGAATCTCAATTACATATATTTCTGTTTGTTGATTTTTAACGCTGGCCTTTTTCTACAACTTGAGGGATAAACAGGAACGCCAGGGAATGGGCATTCGTCACATACCTGCAAACTTTGCCTAGGAGGAGGGACTTCCACCCCCTCTCGAGGGGTCTTTAACGTGCAGTAATCTACACGGGAGCTCGGTTTAAACTCTCATCCGAAAGAGCCACCACTTAGGTCTACCATTCGTAAAAATCCCCACCGACCTCGACCGTAGAACGAACCCCGTACCTTAGGATCGAGATGCAAGCACATAACCAACTTGATCGCAGGCGTCGGCCCAATATCGTATTCCTTAGATATATTCATCAGGTATAGTGTGCGGGCACACTACACTTTTCAATAAACTTGGTATGTGTTAGTGATCTTAAGTGCAGGTTTGGTTGAGCGTTTATAAATCCATCATCATAGAATTTTAACGGTAGCCTATTTACGAACCATGGGGATGTGCCTCCATGCAAGGACATCGGTATAATCTCTCATCCGAAAGAGCAGTCACTTAGGGAATTATTCCCAACTGAAATTATCACTTTATAATACACATCTTAAGAAAGCATAAGAAATAAACTAAGTTGAAACGTCACCTCAAAAGAAGTTGGTTGGGCCCAAAGTCCACAGTTCTAGTTTGTTCAACTCGGGAACCTCAGGCCTTCAGCACCACAGTTTATCTACTTCAATTGATGCACCATCTACCTCCAATTCCATGACATCACAGGATTTATTTAAACAAACCAATAGACCCTTAATTATCAAACAGCTTTAATGCATCTAATCTTTTAGCCCCAATACAAGGTCACCTTTCCTGGATTGTTTTGCACCCAATTTCTACTAATATTTATTGTTTTCCATTAAAACTGTTGCCAATGGTGAGGGCTATTCCCCAACAGATATGTTCGTGAGTTTCCATTGGCCTTATTGATATTCGTGCATTTTAATCATTTTTATTGGCCATGAAGGGTGACCGTGAACTTTTCTTTTTTCATAAATCTGGGTTTACAGAGGACGCTCAGCGTGGCGATTGCACAATCACGCCATCATTTGGACATTAACTTGGACAATACACGTAAATTAACAGCATGAAGACACGTCAATCCTCTGTTTGAAGTGCCAAAACGTTTCATAAAACTGGTTGGTTATCAACATGGCCAGTACCAGGCAAACTTGAATTTGGACGTCTTTCATTTTTTTTTTTTTTACTAAAATAACCCTAAAATTCTCTAAGGAATTACCCTTCCTGCTAATTAATTAAGCCTATGGTAATTAACAATGAATATCATTTGCTTTAGTCATGCTAATTGCAATGTAGGATCCACAGCTAGACAGACACCTCCCCCTATGCCCCTGGCCTTTTTATTATTCTGCGCCCTTTTCAAGTTCTTGTCAGCTGTGGTCCTATGGAGTGTATTTACATTGGATCAGGTATTAATGAAGCTATTGGTGTTAATCCCTGAATAGAAGCAAATTACAGTCCCAGGGGCTAGGGGCACAGGCACTTCCTGCTGCCCCACTTTGAACTGTAGGGGAGACAATAGTATCTTTGTGGCAGATTTCTAATAACAGAGCTGTTCATATTTAATATTTTTTCATCCTCCTCCATGTCAATCTGTAGTATTCAAAACATCTTATGTTAATCTTTTATAAGTAATAAATATCAAACAGTTTCCGATACTTATCTTTAGTTTTGAGTATTTTTTATAATTTTGAGAACCACAACCAAGTGATTGATAAACTAATTCTTTCCTACAATAATTTATTTGGGTTTTTTATAATGGGCATAGTGACTGCCCTAGGGGGAAAAGGCGTGGTTTGGTTAAGATGTGATTGACTCGGTTTGACTTTTAAAACGGTGGAAATCGCATTGTCATCACTGACTCGTTTTTGATGGTGTAATTTACATTCAAAGTTTGGACAACATAATTGTGTGAGGGGACGAACCAAGGATTGGTAGGCAAATTCTTTGGCGGGTTTTGGATAGTTTCGAGTAGCCCAACTAGTAGTGGATTAATCCTGTAGAAGGTCATCAGGATTAACTAGCTGCACATGACAGGCATAACTGTTCAAGTTCATGAGTGTAACCATCCACTCCTAAACTCAGTGGCGTAATTAGGGGGTTGCGAGGGGGAGCGGCGCTCCCCTTAACCGAAATTTCGCTGCCCCTAGAAAAATTCC
>JAQGAE010002461.1:0-17755 GCA_034696685.1 Julus scandinavius | reverse complement strand
AGGTGGATTAGTGGCAATGCTATTGGCATTTCATTTGTGATATCTGGGTTCAATTCCCGGGTCTGCTACCATGACTGTGATTTTCCACAGTTGTTTCCAGGCAAACGCCATGATAGTTCCTCTAAAAATCGGGCACGACTGTGCAACTTCCTTTCTTGGTGAGTTGGTTGGTTTCAGTTTAGAGGCCAAAGACTACCACGGTCACAGAGGGCCAAAACAATGTCTGAGATATATCACCATGTCCAACATGCTCATAAGTAAAAGGAAAGAGTAAGTGGGAAAATAAGGAAAGGAAGGAGCACGAGCACGGACGCAGCCGATTTTCAGATGAGCTACGCCGGTATTTACCCGGAAACAACTGTGGAAAACAGAAAAAAACAGTGAGGGTAGCAGACCCTTTCGAGAATCGGACCAGGGTCTCCCGATTGTCAGGTGGATAGCGTCACCATTAAATCACCTTGCTCGGTTGACCTTTCTCTTCACTTCTATAATTAATTACCACAAAAAAAAACAAAATCCAAAAAATATAGGAACATACACAGTAGTAGGCTTATAGTAAGCTCCCATTTATAAAATTCACAATATAATACAGTTTTTTATTTTCCATTTTAGGTCTACCATATGTGTGACATGAAAGGCAACAAGTTTAGTTACCTTTGTCCAAATGGCACTCTTTTCCATCAGCAGCATCTTATCTGCGCTCACTGGTATCAAGTGAACTGCACACGCACATTGGAACTGTACAAAGTAAACAAACAAATGTTCCCCTTTGAAAAATTCGACAGCGGTATTGTGAGTAATAACTACTCCTCAGGATATGCCAGCCCATTTTCTGGTGTGGCTATACAACACACTCCGTCAACTAATGCCAATAAGCCAGTTATCCATGAGGTGAAACTTAAAGAATCTGACTGGCAGTCAAAACCAAGCAGCACGAGAGAACAAAATGGAGTAAATAGCAACACCAACCTTAACGGTGATGTCCACGTGCCAATTTCCTCTGCCAGGGCAATTTTGCAATCTTTTGAACAGCAACCAATCCAACCTTCCTCTGATGTGCCAAGGAAAATTAACCAGCAGTTTGAACAAACCACCGCTGCTCCACGATCTCCAAATTTCCGTGGAAGAACAAAGTTCATTTCCTCCAGATCACAATCAAAAGCATCTCCAACTTCCAGTACCATGCTTCAGCGATCAAGAGCGGCAACAGTTACAATCCCTACCGATGTGCAAGAAACAGGTCATGCTGTGTTTGGCATAAAATCGGCAATTAACACAATTCGGCCCATTGCCACTCCATCTGCAAGGCCTGCTCAAAACAGAAATAAAAACATTAGAAATCGAGTTCAACAGCAGTCAACTCAGACTGCGAGTTTCACAGCCTCAATTCCAAATTCTCCCAAACCATCCCGCGTATCATCCATCAGGACCTCCTGGGAAGCAACCTTACCTCTAGAACCTGCATCGTCCGAAAGGGAACAGTTTGCTGTAACACTGAACGACGGCACATCTGATTCGGTGGTGCATCGATCCACACCGGTACCACGAGCAGCTGCTACAACAACACCGTGGATATCGTTAAGGGCGACCCAATGGCCAGTTGTCAGACAAGGTGTTTCTAAAGGAAAAGTGTCAACAGACTTAGAAAATGAAGATTCAGTAACACCAACACAGATTCCATTTGGAGAGTCCCAATCAGCTCTAGAGAGCAGTCCATCAAGGACAACCAAATTAACGATGACGTTCCCAAAAGGAGGTTTTTTCAAGAAATATAGTATTTTACCTTTGAACGAAAAGTGCCCCTTATGCAATCCATACTTTTTGAAAAACGGCCAATGCTTCCCTTGTGTAACCATCCGTTGACACTGAAATAAGAATATGCAGCGATTAATATGAGCATGAACTATACTTCTAAGGATACAGTTTTAAAGTTTTAAAAGATGACTGGTCAACTACATCGTGAATGCATTCTTCAATTGTACACTCATTTCTTACACCTTTCTATGAATAAAATTTCGTAAAATAATGTAACACGAATTCTTGTTTATGCTCTATGTGGACATTTTCTATGTTGAGAAAAAGAAACAACTAATCAAGCTGCATTTTAAAATGTTGCAACATGATTTTTTATTGCTTATCTACATGCACATGCTGTTTGGTTCAATAGCCAATAACGCATATCCATTTAGAATCGACATACTGAATTCCGTCATCAGCAGTTTTGTTGAATTTTTGAAAACAAGTCTTTGTGGAACAAAGTACCAAGAGCGATATCAGTAATTTTGAAAATATATCATCCAAGAGGAAAATGCCATATTGTCCCAACAAGTTACCAAGTGGAGTTAATGGGTACCACATGACTCAGCACGTCTCAGCCGAAGGGGTTACATTTGGGTGTTATAGTTAGGAAATCATAATGAAAATTAAAAGGAGGTTATTTAGGGGGCTTGGTTTAAATGATGGGAGAGTTCGTCAGTTAGGATATTGGCTATTCTGTATAGCAGCCAGATGGTCGGGGTACTGGTGGAGGCTAGTAGAAAATTAAAGAGGTCTGGAGGGTTGACAAGCGATAGAGGTATTGAATTTAGTTTTGTGGATAGAATGTGATGGTGGTGGCAGTTGTAGAGTAGGTGGTGCCAATCAGATGGGATAGAATCGCAAAGTGCACAAGGGAGGTGGGGATCAATGATGAGTAAGCCATTTTTGTTAGTATTTTTAGATGGTTTATTCGCATTTGGGATATGTTAAATATTGTTGGATGAATAACTAGAAGTATTTTGAATGAATTACATATTCTGCTGTTTATCTTAGATACATGTACGTAGGACCCTGTGATAATCGTATCCCGCCCATTTTGTAAACAAGGTGCAAATTGATGTCTGGATTAACCGATCAAGCGATGACATAGTTACATTTGTGGTTTCTTACCTCAAACGATTTTTTTCCCTATCACTTCTACTTCCATTGTTTCGAAATAAGTTTTATGGAAGAGCTCACAAGTTTGTAAATTTCTTGCATATCCAAAGATGAAATGATACACAATTGGCGTGTCAACTCCATTTGAATTACTTCAAATTGCAGATAAGTGCAATGGTGTCATCCAAAATGTATTGGTGGTGTTTATTTAGTTATGGTGCGGATAAAGTTTTTAGGAGTAAATTTCCCCAAGACAAAGTTGAAATTTACTGGTTGTTATTGACATCAGTCAAAATCCCGCACCTTTTTGTCGTAGTGGTGATGTATAATCTTGTGGCCAGGTTCTTGTAGGGCTTATTAGAAGTCAAGTTTTTTTTGGATAATTTCCCTAGACAATTCATTAATTCTTAAACAGCACTTTTATTTCTCTCTCCTGTTTGTTTCCAAGATTTACATAGATAGTTTGGGACCCCCTCTTTGAAATAGATGAAGAGCAATTCTTACCGTTGGAATTTGAATTTATAATACAGTTGAGTCCGACGCTCTTTCTTTCCGCAACCTCAATCTTTTCACTGAACCTGGTATGATCTCAGAATTGACTTTGGTAATCCAAATTGCACTTCGAATTTTTCTTTTTGGCACCATCCAAATTGAACTTTGAAATTTTTCTTTTCTTCTTGAAATGGACTGGTGTATCCTTCTCCTCTGGGAACTCTCTCTCTCTACTCTCTCTCTTTTCAACTTTTGCCAACCCGCGCAAGTTTTGCAATCGGCTCGGGCTCCAGGATGACCTGAAGATGGGCCCCTTTTTATGGAACATCGGCAGGTAAGATTTGAGTTTTTTCGTTTTTTTCTTCTATTTATTGCTTTTTTGCAATAAATAGTCATTGGTGTTTTTTATTTATGGTTTCATCGTTTTATTCCTTTTGGTTTTTTTTGTGCCCAATAACCATTGTCCCTTTTTATTGTTTGCAGATGCATGTCTCCACCGTGGGAACGAAAGGGTTTTTTGAAATTATTAAGAAATTAATTTCTTGTCACTTTCAGGTGACAAAAATGCACCAATGTATTTCTTGTTACAATGACGCAACAAGTAAACAAACATAAACAAGCAAATGGGCATATTCTGGATGTGGCATTTTGTAAGAGGTTTTCATCCAAGTATACAAATTAATCTGGAATTCAGATTCTAGAAACCATTGTTACCACGAAAGTAGCGACAATAAGAAAAACAAAAACAAGTTGGTTGCAAATGTTGTAGTTATCTTGGTTTAATAGAAAACTCTAATACGAAAAGGTCTTTGTCCTTAATTCACAAGCAACCAATTGCTAGATAATATGAATTAACGTTGACATTAGCAGAAACAAAAGTAATTTTTCCTATACATTTCAATAAACTTTCTACTTAAAAATTATGAGCCATTTTAATTATTATTTGTTACAAATTTCGAACATTTTTTTTGTGAACTTCACTTTTGTAAATATCTCAAATTTCTATAATTATTTTCGAAAGAACAATTCATTTCTTTTCCTTGATCAAAGCTAATCATGTAAGGTTGGGTTCTCTATTTATCAACTTTTGTAAAACTCAACAATTTCTTCACAAGTTGCTGTATAATGGACAAAAACCTTTTATGTCACAATCCTGAAAGGTTAACGAACAAAGACAAAATTCAAGAATAAAATGGCAAAAATAGAGTATTACAATGGCGTTCCCATATCATAAAAACATGGCACGGAATTAATTTTAACATTTCAATGAGACTTAATTAAATACAGCATACTGTACAAACGTATTGTGCGCCGAAAAGAAGTATTACAAACTTTCTTATTAAAGATCCCACAACACTAAAGACTAAAACATCCTGACTTGGCCTAATGGCCCTAATGTCCCTTAATAGGGACATCATGTGCCACCAATTGGCGCCCTAAATATTCTAAATACATAAAAAAAAAGTAAGAAAGATAAGGAGCAATTTGTAAAATTTCCAACCATGGTGCTGATGGTGATATCGATGTCATATCTTTTAAATCAATGAAAAGCTTCCAGTTTCAGTTTAGTATCCGATGTCCCTGCAGTTTTTCCTTGGGTGTCCGAAAGCACGAAAAAAATGTTCTTCTTTCCAAAATTTCCCATCTTTTCCCTTTAGAAGAATCACGGTCATTTTGGCGTCCACACTTCTTTGTGTAGCTTTCTTGGAAGAAAAGATGCTTTCGTGAACTTTCGTTCTAGGATCTTTAATAAGTTTGTAAGGCACTATTTTTGAAACACTGTCTTTAAATTGACAGGTTCAATATGTAGATTGATGCGCTAACTTTTCTCTCTGTTAGCATAGCTGAAATTTTAGCAACTTATCAAATAAAGAATTCTCCTTTGAATACATTAGTTTGAACATGATCGCAAGATGACCACATGTTCCAACAATGCTTTAAGAAAAGAGAATTCATTAATAATATGATATATATTTGATTTGGAAGTTACTTAGACTTTTCAAATACCTTATCTAAATCCAGATACATGTATAAAAATCTTATCATAACTAAATTGTAAACAAGGAGCAAATTTCAAGCATGAAAGACAGGCTAACAATTAGAAATTTTTAAAATATTTTAAAACTACATGCATGCAACCACCACCTGTTTGTGCTAAGCACGGCTTCAAAATAAACATTGTAGACAATTGCAATCAATCATTGGGTGCAGGACAATGTCTGAATAGTCAGACATTGTCCTGCGCCCAAACATCACTTTTTAAATTTTATCATATTAGAAAAAAGCAAAGGACACAAGCAATTTTGAATACACTAACCCTTACAAGCGAAACCCATTTTGATGACAATTGTCACGTGCAACGCAATGAAAATAACCATTTTCTAAGAGCAAACAAACCTCAAATAAAATCATTATAAAAATGAAAGAAAAGCCTGTAAATTAAGGCTGTTAAATTTAATATTAAAACGTGCAGATAAAATATCCTATAATGCAATTTGAATAAAGAATAAAATAATGATACAACGAATTGTTAATCATTGTGCATACATAACTGACTAAGGGAGTTGGTAAAGAGGGTATTCAACACCAACTGGTGCTGAGCCCATGTTTATTGATGATAATGATAATGTATATATACAAGATTTTGGCATAAAGAATGTTTAAATTGACAACATTCTGTAGAGGAAAAAATAACGTTGAAATTGGCTTATCGTGCTCTTTTCAAATGATGACTATTCAAGCAATGAACTGGTATATATATATATAGACAGTAGTAAAATCTAATGTATATTTTGCAACAATGAAATTATTAAAAACTTAAAAAATGAAAACGCTATAGGAATATGCAAAGTTAAAACGAAGGAAACAAATATTCATTAAGCACATATATATATGGGCTACAAGAATTAGGAACATGTGGGGCAGAACAGCCTAGCATGAAGATAAATATTATGTTCATGTAATTTTCTTTATCTGATCAAGGCTGTCCTTTGAAATTTATAGATTAGGGTATATGCAGATCTAACTGAGCAACTCCTCCAACTGAGCTAGTTCATGCAAGCACAGGTTTATAAATTCAAAATAGCCGAACTCACATTACATAACAAACCCGATTATGAGCTGGCAACGGGATTTTCCTTCTTCCTTGTCTGTCCTAGCACCAAAAGTGATACTAAAAGATTGTGAATGATGTCCAATTGCTGCTCATTAGTCACATCAGTTATCGATGGCGCTCCATGGTGCAAATCTTCTGTTACAGATTCTATTACATTTGGCAATGTCAATTGAACTTCATTTACAAGTCTTTTAACGTTTGTTACCCTATCCCCTAAAGGAAGGTTTTTAAACAGTTCCGATTCCGTTATAATTTCATCTTTATGCACAATATGGAATACACCTGAAATTAAAACGTTGCATATGTATTTCTCGATATGACATTAAAAGTAATGTTGATTAAAATGGCCAACATCCAATTAAGTTTTAAGATCATTACTTTACTAACTTGGCACTTACAAGTTAATATGATGCAAAATTACAAACTTAGAGGTTTAATAATAATAAAAAGAAACCCTTCATTTTGAAAACAAACGAGTTAAGTCATACCACAATTCCGTGGCTTGTCGTTTGCTGGGCAATTCGTCGGTGGTTCTTCAATTTTAAAAGCATCTGCTGTCCTACAATAAATTAATGTTATGTAAATAAAAATTATTAAAATTTCATTATAGCAATAGAAAAAAAATCTTACTTTTGTGCTGTACTGTTGATTGCTGTCCTTGGTTCCCATCCATTGATGTTTGACAGTATGTCGACAATTGATGTAGTGCAACTGGCAAGCGGTCTCTTCAGCTTACCTGGCATATTTCCAGCAAAATTATCAACGGGTTGATATTCAGCTGTTATTAGCTGAGACTGGCTAGGATTTCTGTGTTGATCAGTTGACATGGAGCTGGTAGTTTTTGAGGGGTTGGTCTGCTCAGCTTCACTGCAAGCACTTGGACTATGCACCAGACTAGATATTGGTGGCATTTGAGTTCCATTGTAGCAGCCTTTAGACCATGCTGGTTGTTCATCCATATTATTATTCGTCGAATATTCTTTGGCTGGTTGAGTATTGCATGGCACAGGCACAATATTTGGACGTTGAAATGAAGGTACAAACTCTTTCGTTACATTTGGTGGTTGACAATAAGCCCATGGTAATGGTGGAGGCCCTATTGGACATCTTGGCGGCGAAGCAAATTGGTTACTGATGACTTGCTGCGGCAAATTGTTTGCCACCAAACCACAGTGAACAGGTTGGGAACCTAATCTTGGAAAAGCTCCGTGTGACTGATGATTGATAGGCATTTGGCTGATTGCGTTATTTGTCCATCCAGGTCGGTAACCGGAGGCATTTGAAAACGGTGGTGCTGGAAAATATGGAGGAGGATCCATAACAGCAGCAGGCGATTGTACACTTGCAGGATAACAAGGTGGCACAGGATACAATGGAATGCAAGGGTATTCTAATTGAGGTACTGCTCCAACAAATGTGTGACGAATCACACGTGTACTTCCAGAGTTCTGCAAACTTTGACTCTGAATCGATGCAGTAGCGTTATCGGAATATTCAGATGGAGATACTGGAGTGGTAATAGTACATGGTTTTGTAACAAGATCGACACGCGGCGATTTATTGGGCACCTCGTGATGACTAGATTCATCATCTTGGATGCTACGCTTCCGGCGGTGGCGTAGATTGGAAGCTTCATGTGCAAAGTTGTAGGCCCCCAAATCATTAGTTGCTTGGCCTAATCCGATATTTTCTTTATTTGCAGGTCGTGGTGGTGGGGACTGTGGAAGCGGAGGTAGAGGGGGAGATTTGCAAGGCGGTGGCAGAGGAGGGCATTCATCAGATAGCGAATAAGGAGAGCTTGTTTCTGAACACTCCCCACTTTCAATTGATACATCATCCTCCATTTTCTCAGATTCTGGCGAAAACTCCATGTCCACTGATTGCAGATTATCTGTAGCATTATGAATGTTTTCCAATTCTTCTTCAATGTCGAGCATTTTTGTGTCAGACACATGATTATCTGTGGCATGTAGTTTTCCAGGACATGGTGCACATGACTCGTGCTTTTTGTCTTGTTGTACATCTTGTAGCAGGTCGTTTAACAATTTGTTGGCAGAAGAGAAAGCGAGAGGCTTATCATTTCCACACAAAAATGTGCTCGACGTACTAATATTCATCCCTTGGAATTCAGGCGATGGAGATTTATTTCCGCATGTGTTCTTGTACTTTATACTAAAGTCACTTAATTTCTCATCGATAGTTGCCAACAAGGATTCGTTGGTTCGTTCAGGTTGAACACTCTTTTCAAGACCAAATTCCGGAATAGGTAAATCCAAGCTCGGCATCCTTGACATGGCACAAATTCTTGCATCAGAAATGCCTAGTATTGGAGATTTCACCTCTCTTGCAGAGGAATCAGGATGTCGTTGGTGTCTGAATGCATCACACATAGCTTCACGTGATGACAGAAATCGTGGTTCAATGCTTATTCGGCCAAAGTCAGAGACCAGTTTTTCAATTTTGCTTTCTAAAATACACGAACAAAATGCTTCACACTAAAAGATAATTTATAGAGGAGAACAATGGCAATATCCACAATTGTGGATTTCCCCTTCGCGAAATGATGCAGAACACGTACTTTCCACACAAATTTTTTGAAATGTACACGCTTATTTTCAAGAAACCTATTTTCAAGTGAAATTAAGCATAGCTTCTTACAGATTTGATTGCAAACATACAGCAACTGTGGTTGTGCTTAGCATTATTTTCATTATTGGAATCAGAATCGATTCTAGAACCAATAGTGGCAAACAGTTTCATGCTTTGCAACTGGATGCCATTTGCAACCTTAAAGCCATTCAATTTTTTTTTTTCAAAACAAGCACACTTTTTCTGCTTTTTGTGGGTGTTAAAGACAGACTAGTTTGGCATATTGTTCTGAAATTTCAAGTACCTTTAGGAAAGATGGAATTTTAAAATTAACTAAATTCTCACATATTGCGAAGAAAACCAAATCTGAGAACTTTCTGAAAATTCCAACAATGTTCTTTAATCTCGCCAGAGTGGTTGATATATTTCTAATTAACGCATGGATCAAATATCACATTGGCTACTGGCTCAACCGAAATAGTGCCTGGCAATGGTCGCATTGTATTTATCTATAAGCTACTTGCCTACTTCAAACACACTCCAAAATGTAGAAATGTAAAAAACAATGTACTGGCTGGTACTAGGACTTACCCATGGGCCTCCAATGCAGCTTACTTTTCCCAACTTTTTTGTCAGGCAGAGTGTTAAATACTTCAGCTAAAGCAGGCATAAAAATTGAAATCAAGCACGGAAAGAGAATGACATGATGTAGGCCAGATCCAAGTGAAATCCGAAAAAAACACTGCTAAGTTTCCATTATAACGGTTGTGTCAATACCCCCAAAACTTTTACTCACAATGCAGTAGTATACTTCTGCAATTGTATTATTTAATAAATATACAAAAAAAAGCAATGTGTATTTTACAAAAAAAATTAGCTAAAGTTGTTATTCTTTAGAATTTAATGTAATGGTGATCTTTATTTTAGGTGAGAATTTTTTTTTTTAAACTATGAAACGTCGACTCTGTGATCGCATTAAGCCAAGGCCGTATATATGAGGAGGGAAACGGGGGGGATAGATCCCCCTCTTCACCCGAAATCCAAGAAATTTAACAAATTTCAACCCGAATCGGCAAAATATAAAAGGGGAATGAATGGCACTTTTGCATTAAAAGTGCGACTGTCTAATGATGTGATTTTCTATGGTAAAAACAAAAATTTTCTATGATAAAATTTCAATTTTGCTATGGTAAAAACGAAGACCATAGTGGACCATATCCCACCCCGAAATGTGATGACGTTCAGCCTTGCATTAAGCAGAGTCCACTGTACATTATTATTAACCACATTAATAAGCATTTGGACGTCTGCTTACCTCTATTCGTCATAATACTGTGTTCAACTTCCATAGTTGAGGGAGACATCAAAATGACGTGTAAAGATGTTTTGCTTTCAATATCATTAAAAACTGGCAACTTTCCTGTAATTGAAAAAATGCAAATTCATTAATTCCCATCTTAACCATCCTGACTTTTTAGTTTAAAACTTTTCACGATTTTATTTTAACTCTTAACTAGTATGGAAAACCGGGCTTGGCTAAGACAGGCCTCTAGGTGTTTTTCTGTTTGGGTCCCCATTCATATAACAGACATTTTAGTGTATAAATTATGGTTTTTTAAACTTTAAAACGTGTTTTTCTCAGCAACTAAATGTCCGATTTAAAATCGGAAAAATGTGCTTTTATTCCTGTTTATAATTCGCCTAGTGAGAACAGGATTTCTGCTGAATTTCTCTGGAGAATAGCCTGCAACTTGTGTGGCTACTTCTAGTGGAGTGCTCATTTCTTCGAGAAACCATAAACCAATATGTCTAGATACTATGTGTTTTTTAAGCTCTGATAATTAAATTGAATTCAGAAACACTTATACCCCACAGGGCTACAATAATGCATGTGGCATAAATAATGCAAATTTGGTTTGGTTTAAGTTCAACATTTCTCGCCTCAAGGATGCATCAGGAATTTTATGCAAATTATGCGAATTATAAAGAGGAATACATTTTCTACAAAACACATTTTTCTGTTTTAAAAGTGCGATTTTTTAAGAAAAAGGCATAATTTTTGTAAGGTACAGATGCAATTTTTTTTGCATTAATAGGGCAGTTTTTCTGCTTGAGAAATAACATTTTTCTGCATTAAACGTGTGATTTTTCTTAGGTAAAACTAATGCACCTTTTTAAGTCTAAAGTGCGATTTTCAAAATAAAAACAACTTTTATGGCCCAAATAGTCCCCCCCCAAGATTGTGGCCCAATGTGATTACCATAGATAAGTTATAATCAGTGGTAGCCACTTTCAAAATTAAAGGCACTTACTTTTTGTTGTCAGACTGCACTGGGGTAATAAAAATGCCTTCGCATCTTTAATTTCAACAACAGCGGCCTTCTCTTCACGCTGGAGCTTGCTGATAAAGTCTCTTAGTTCTGTGGTGCACCTACTAGTTTTGCTACCACCCATTAGCTGAAAGCAGGTAGCGTAATTTAGACCTGCGCCGGTAGTTCTTGGTTTGTAGGTTTCCTTGCAAGGATTGAATACAGGATAATCTGCCAAATAATCTGTATCCAGTTTAGCTATGGTTATGCTTGAAGATATCCTTAGATCATCCAAGCTAAAATAAATAACATAACAATTAAGTCTTGCACATTACATCAAGTATTTGCTTGTGATGCACTAAACTTACTAAAGTGTACCATTATGTTGTGCAAAATATAAATTGTATAAGGGAAACAGGTAGGCAACATTTTTCAGAAAATTTCAAGCTGAAAAATTCCTATTTTCGCATTTATCTTGCTATGAGCTGTTGTTTCCTCATGCAAGATAATACACAAGTATAATTTCTATTTAGTTGTAAATATTCATCAAAAAATATAACCACGTTTTCAATCTTGTGACAAAATAAACCTGAACTCTTAACTAATTTAACAATTGTTGCATGGTTTCTGCATCGATGTCAACTTACAATTCAATAAATTGCAACTTCAGGAAAGAACTTTTGAGTACCACACTGCCGATGAAATGCTGATCAGAATAAAGTTTTCCTTCCCATACATTTAACTGTATATGCCCATGCGTATCCATAGTTTGGTGTGGAATTCTGCACAAAAAAAAACACATAAATTTCACAATTTAAAATATATTAAGATGATTGCAAAGTACAAAACCACCCATTCCCGGACATTCGTACACTTTAGTAAATTACAGATTCATACTTAAATTTGTTCTTAGAATTTAGTATACGCTACCGTATACAGCATCTCATAACAGCTAATAGAAAGACTTCCACGGATTTCCTGTCCTTATTAAACTTAGGTTAATTTTAGGTAACTTGATGCGAGGACTTGCTATGCCAAAAGCAGACATTGTTTGAGGGGCATTCAAAAATTATGTCTCTAAAATTCCTTCAAAAGTGGTGCATGATTGGCATCATTGCATCCCAAGGATCTCTCCTATCTCTTTGGATCCAACACTGATGTATTTTGATCACACATGCAGGTTGTCAATTTAAGTCCAAGGCCACATGGGCATATTTTCACATAGAAAAGGAGCATACCAAACATTGATTAAGTCTTCCCTCTTCTGTGATGAACACATGTAGCAGAAAAAAACATGAAAGCAGAATGAATGGGCCGCTTTTTTCTCACGCAGCGACACGTGTGGGAAGATACATCAGCAAGAAAATGAACGGAAAAATGGACCCAGGCCCATTTTCGAGCCTACATCCTTCTTCGTACATGTACTTGTCTGTCCACTAAATATTTTGACGAAATTCAAACATATTTCAAGAATTCCAAGATCCATTCCTTACATTATCAAGGACCTCTCGCACGACTAATTATTACAATATTTGTCCATTGAGTCAGAAATTTTTCTAGAGAATTTTTAAACATAATTTTTTTTTATATAGAATTTTTCAGATTAACATAAATTTCCCGACGCAGACAGGAAACTACAGCATGAACTAGTTTTAACAAAAATTTCCAGCACATTTCCCGATTTTCAAGACTGCTGAACAATCTAGAAGTTGCATATCACAAAGTCAACAAAAGCAAGAAATCTTGCCATCCATGTTGGTGAGGTCCATTTTAGGCGAAAAGACACCTTTTTTTTGCTTGCATAATTTTTCTGCTAAGTATATTCACCACACCAGCAGGACACTTTTGTGGTCTTGAGAATTATAAAGAAATAGTGGCTCAATGGGATCATGATTGGTCCAGGCAGTTTTTGTATGCAATAATCAGGCGATTCTAAGTTTTGTTGCCAATTAGGACCAATCAATGCAGTATATTCAGTTATTGCTCATTTAGTTACAATATGGTCACTTTGCTCATCATGCTATTTTTACTTTAATCGAGGAGAGAAATCGCCCCCATTCCAGAATAATTCACTAGCGCGTTTTTGATGTCATCTCCAATTTCTTGAAGATTATTAGAATGAATTCAACTCACAATTTGCTGGGTATATTAGCATATTCCACAACGGCATACGGGTAAACCTGCCTTGGGCCACGAGTTATTAGTCCACCAGCATCATATTCATACAGGTAAATCTAGAAATAAATGTTACAACTTTTCTTTTACACCGGCCAGGTGAACAAAAACTCTTCATCACCCAAAATAACTTTCCTCATTTAGTTATGGACATTCAGTTTTTGTGTGGTTGGACAGGAAGTCACGGGCGATCTATCCAATGGTGAAGCTACGGCAATTCTCTTAACATTTCAGAACTAGAACATACGTCAAGCAAGTATTCAAATAGAGAAATGTACCACGCATGTTGTTATGATTTTGACATATTTTATAAATTTACTGCATTTGCATCACATTATTGCCCATGAAGCTGAACAGAAATTGCTCTTACAAAATAAACGTAGTCTTTCATCCCAAATATGAAATTATACTTGTTTTGATGCTGTCAAGTTAGTGAATCTATGCCCATTAAAGAATGTGTGTCAAATGTTATTGCACCATTGGTTAGAGATTAGAACGCCCATTAATATAACTTTTTTGCCAACTGCCCAAATAGAAAGTTCCTTAGGTTATAAATATATTTCAGGTGAAAAAAACTAACCCCGTAAATAGCAAACAATCAATAAATCTCAATTTACCTGGGTAGCTTTAAAGACTTCACTGTGATTTTTAGATTTTAAAACTGATGTTAAGCTGTTAGATGTGTGGCTATCATAACCAATAGCAGGATCCTTCATCATATTACTGATTTCCTCACTGACATTCAAAGATTTTCCCTAAAACAGGAAACAATTAGATTTTTAAATACCGTCGCTTGTGACATGAGATCGATTAGAGCGCATTACAAAAAGTTTAGGCACTGAAGAAATGCGTGGTTAACATGCAATATTACAATTGTACAGACCTGTACAAGTTTGAATATACACAAAAATAGGATAGTTTGAAAAGAAATACATAAGCTAAGTTTGGACAGCATTGTAATTTGGTTGATAAAACTCCTGAAAAACAAATTTGGAAATTACATCAGACGTTAAGTATAAGACCACGTACGTTTCTGTACCGCAATTTTTGACTTAAAAGTATGTACATCATTAAATCATCGAACGATTTATTTACTTATCCAATCAAATACTCGCCACATGTAGAAACAACGCCCCACGGCTACCCAGGTCTCTAAATGTTAATTTGATGCGCAATTTAGCGTTCATTGGCCAATTGCACATTTATTGGTCCTATAAAGGGCATTTTTTTTTTTTACAAAAAAACTACAACTGATAAAAATACAGGTTTACTGTCCATGTTTACCATTATATCACCCCCAAATTATGTTTGAATTTTGTTCCAAAAGTGCAAAGCATTCTGGTTTAATTCAAGAATTCAGCACCCATGGTACCTTTAAAAGTGGAACAGCGAATAATTATCAAATTTCTTAGTAAAGAAAACGTCTCAGCAGTTGACATTTATAGGAAAATTAAACAACATTATGGTGACGATCTTTTTTACGTTCATCTGTGTTTGCACAGGCTGAAAAATTGCGGAATGGGCAAGAAACATGGAATACGTGACCTACTGACAGAAAGTGCAATTTTTCTTCACGACAACGCTCGGCCACACACAGCACATTTAACAAGAGACTGGCTGAAATGCACTAGGAGGTCCTTCCACATCCACCTTACAGCTCTGATTTGGCACAATGTGAATACCATTTGTTTGGATCACTTAAGAAATATCTTTTGCAGCATCAAATTCCAGTCAAATGATGAATTGAAGAAATTCCTCCTGCGCTAGATGCACAAGCTCCCAACGACAATTTATTTCGAGAGCATTAATAAACTCCCACATCGTTGCAAAAATGTATTTTGAAGAAAGCAGTATGTGGAAAAATGAAAATTAAACCAGTATTTTTATCCAGTCCAGGTCAAACTTGAATGCCCCTCATACATATTATAATGCACGATTTTTTATATTTGACAGCAAATATAAAAAAGTTTGGGATCAAAGCTCACTGATAGGTCTTCAACTAGGTTTAATTGGTTGCTACCTCATAGATAACAACAACAAAAAAACCATCTCCTTAACTTTTAAATTCAAAAATATATTTCAAATGCCTGTCTCAAAACTTTAGATTAGGGGTGTCCTGATCTTAATCCAACTGATATTCTAGAATTTATTCATTTTAGTTTTAATTTTGTGTATCTTTCTTTTGATAATGTTTGCATCCAAATTTTCATTTCCTTAAATATGAAAAAACAGTTTTCTCCTAACTCTCTCCAATCTATGAAAGACCAACTTTTAAGCTAAGCATCCACCAAAAGAAACAAACATAAACATCAAACATACACAAAAAAACACTAAAACAATGTTTTCAGCATGTTTTTCCAAACATATTGCAAATTGTATCAAAAAAGACAACAAAACACGAGTGTACGCATGTATGACACATTTCGAGAAACAAGGCGGAGCTTGGCATATTTCAAAATGAAACCCAAATGGTTCAATGATCTACGTCATCAACTACGTCACGAAACATTTGAGAAACATTTTTTCCTTTGATCCGGACCGCCTCTTGAGTGATCGCTAATGATCGAAATGTGGGGAAAAAACGGAGGTTTTCCACACATGTTCGCAAACACTTCTGGACATATCAATATTTGTATGTACATATGTTTTGTTTCTCTAATGTTTCTTTTCGTCGATACGCACCTTTAAATTAAAAGACTAACTGAAATCATTCTAAATACATTGTAAACAACTTTGAAATTAAGAAAAAAGAATTCTTGAAATTTTGTGATAAATTATGGCCCAAGGACAAAAAAAATAAAGGTTGGACACCCTGTCTTCCAACTTAAGACAGGCATTTTGAATTAATTTCTAAAATACGAGCATCATTGTGGATTTAGTTTTCATTTTCATACAACAAATTCTAGCCTACCTGAGATAAGACAAGAGAACAATTTGTATGTATGACCACAATGAGCTTTGCAAAGATTAGTAAAACCAGATTTTGTAGGCAGAAAAGAAATTGAATGTCACCTGGTGGAATTTAAATTAAGTGCTCTCACAAATCGTCCATATGGATTGAAACAAAAAGCCGGACAACTGGTTCCTGCAGACCTTGGTGTGCAGTAGGGATTCTGGGCACACTTATGGGTCAAGGGTAGTTAGTATTTAGTAGAATGTTTAACGCTACATACGTGTAGCACAGTAACGCCCCCTTACGGGGCACCCGTCTCAAAGGGTTAGCTACTCCATCAGAATCAGATGTAATGTATATGCACTGTTACAACTAGAGACGTTCAGCTTTATTTAATTAGAATAAGAATAGTCAGGAAACTCATAACTCACGCACATGCAGATTTTAAAGTGTTCTTAAAATTTTTTAGATGATTGATTTTTGGCGATTTTTCCTATTTATACAGGTCTGTATGAATGTAACAAATATTTTTAGAAGAAAGTTTGGTTTTTATGCTCTAAATGTTCCACCTCGACTTAAACTTAAATGAAACTTTAAAATCATAATAAATCAAGTCTTACCAGCATCACTTTATAAACCATGAGTTTTCCTATACCATACAGGGGTTTATCTGCTAAAACGTCCACATATTTTTTAAGGACAACACCTACATAAAAATGAAAAATAAACTATGTAAACATCTCGAAAATCCAACTTATCAGTCTTAAAACTGATCTGTCCAATTCATGTTCACCCTCGCATAAACTGACAAAACGTGTACGTCTGAAGCTGTCATAACAAAATTAGTAAACGAAATAATTAATCTTAAATCAGTCCTACATTCAAATTCTATATTTCTGAAATATCAAAATGTAGTAGCTAGAGTCATACAAAATTATAAGTCCGTTAATTTGCTCATTCTGCCAGCAGGTGGCAGCATGAGAATGCAAATTAAGGGACATTTTTCAAACTTGTTTATTAATTTAAAAAAAATTACCATTTCAAAGTGAAAAACGACAAAGTACCATTGTTGCTTTATCAAGCTATTTTAACAATTTTTATTTTTATTTTATCTCTTTTTGTTTGGCTGCGAGTGTGTTTTAAAATTGCAACTATTGAAATACATAGGGTTGTAACCTGGTTGTGATCCCCCTTAAGCTGGATCACAACCCTATCACTTTCAATGGGTGAAATTTTAAAACACAATTCCAGCCAAACCAAAAGAGA
>JAQGAE010002460.1:0-17757 GCA_034696685.1 Julus scandinavius | reverse complement strand
CCATTTGGCACCAGTTTCTATGGAAACGGTATGCCCTATGGGGAATTAAACCAGTGAAAGACAGTGCCACCTATTGACTAAAGGTGATTTTCGGTATAGGTCCTGCTCCCCCTTAAAAGAGTTTAAATTTACAACATTATGTTCAGTAATGTTTTGAGATTCAAGCAATAAATTGATGAAATAGATTTTAAATATTGTTTACAATTATTGTTCCTATAGTATAATTAGAAATGATAATATTATATTGTTTACATTACAAGGATATTTTTCCTCTCGCATTTCTAAATCACATACGATTAATTGTTGCTATTGTGGTTTTATTTTTAATGCCGCTCGCAGTTTTTCAGTATTGATGTACTGTAGTGTCTGTAGTACTATTCTGGAATTTGCATAGTTCATTTCAGTTTTTCTAGTCGAACGTTATTTGCAAGATGGCTCCCAGACTTTTATTTAAATGATTCTGAGGGCAATGTATGCCAAATACTTAGACAATTTGAATTAAACCAGGTTGTTGATTCAAATCACCGGTGCGTTTAATGTATGGTTGAAATTTTATTTTAGATTTAGATTGACGACATCTAAAATGCATTTCTGGCTAATAACTAATCTATAAATGCAGGATATTGATCTGACATTTACTTTGGAAGCAGGTTATTTTTCAATATAACGAATTCACTCATGTTGAATTCCCTGTGCTGAAAAGTAATTCCTGCAGAGGCTGTAACCAGATAATGATGGGGCATATTTAGGCAACCTTTTGTGCTTTGAGCCATGCATGTGACTAAATAATGATGCAGATTATTTTATCAAAACCCTACACTTTAAACACAAATTTAATCGGTGTAGACATATTGATAATTTGATATTGACATTTAGATCTTAACTCCCATTTTACTGTTTATTTGAAATCCTATATATAGACACCAATTGGGGGAAAAAATACCCTTGAAATCGGTAAAAGTATCTGGAGACGTTCCAGAAAATAAATAACTTCGTTGAGGATATTATTTATTCTCATGGCTCCTTGCTGGATTTGCTAGGATTACTTTTCTGGATTGCCTAGTTGAATGCCACGTCAACATCTTCTAAAGATCGACTATGGGGCCATATTATGTATGGCTCATTGCATTATCTAACCTGACGTCTTTTATTATATAGTGCATTCCGGACAATGGATAGTGGTGTCATTATGTGACTGGTCCCATTAAAAGCAGCTTGAAGGGTTTATGAACATTATCCAGTTTTTGCATGCTCATTACTTGGTTCTAGTAGCCAGTCTTTGGGCGTCGTTAAACACTTGCATTAGTTTTGATGACCTTTTTTTTATTTACTAAGTGATATGGTCCCTATCATCCCCTATCCATCGACCAGGGTAAATTTAAAAATCATAATGGTTTGCACAAAGTCCGATTACCAGAAACCCATTTGAATGGATGAGCTGTCCTTTCCTTGGAAAAAAAATGTTTCTCACGTCGCTCGTTGCAAACACCCAAATGCTCAGTGGTGCTTTAAATTTCTAGCTAGCGCCACAGGATCTCGTAATCCCATCGGCGTTGGTTGTGCATTCACTTAATCATCAGTGCGTTTCGGAAGGGATAATGAAGGGAGAGGAATTGAGATCCCTGCAAGAGCTTTGGGGAAGGGCTCCACCAATCGTGTCATTGCCAAGACATATGCATCAACCTGATGGTGGGATTGGATAAAAAAAAAATCCTCATCCGATGGTGGGAGCTTTGTGCTAATGTTGAGGGTTGAATAATTGACGGCAAACATTTAGTGTCGTCGTAATCGAGTGTGTTTATTGGGATCGAAGATTAGCTCGATACGCATGGCCGCACCAGAATTGTACTGGCACTTGAGCATGCTGATTTAATGGTTGCTGCAGCTGTGTGATACGGTGCCTTGAGAACGAAACTGGGGGGTTGCCTTAAAATGATGAGCGGTTATTTCTCGACGCCTTTAATTATTAAACTTGCTAATTAACTGATGGAGCTTGGGAATAGCGTGGTGTAGTAGCCTTTAGTGTTATGTAGCTACGTGATGTTTCTGATTTAGGCACTCTTGTAGGCAGTGTATTTGAAAACCATCTAGAGCTGAAAATTGTGAAAGGACCCTAGACACGATCATCAAATTTCAATAACCAACGTGATGGTGGTGGATTAATTATAAAAAAAGAGTGTGGCACTTTCGTGATCCTAAAGTTCATAAAACATAGGAGACATTAAATGTGCGGTTTTTTATAGTATGGATGATTTGGATTCTACTTTAGTTTTGTAATGGTGTCATTTGTTAATGGAAAGTGTAGTAATTCTAGTTACACCAACTACTTCTGTAACCATCTCACTGTATTATGATTTGTCTTGACTTTTCTGTAAAGTCGGCAAAACAAGTCCACCAGGTCTTTAAAAATCGCCGATTCAACTTTTAATTTCTTCTACATCAAATATTACAACAATATTTCAGAGTCACAGTAATAATTTGCTAGTAAAAAAAAACGTGTCTAATGAAATCTTCAAAGTGTGGGCGTCTATTAATTGCATATTACGATGCTGCTCGAATAATTGTATGGTCATGTGGTAGGTAATCTGAAAGCAGGCGCTCCTTACTGCTCTGGGCAGGAAAAAAAACGCGTGTTTTGGGCGGTTTCATAAATTGCAGTTTGTTATAGAAAATGTGCTCCCATGGGCGAGTATAGCACTGAAAATGGAACATCATTATATGTAAATTGGGCTATTGTGAATAAGCGGTCATCTGTAAAGGGTGTTGGGAGATGTGATGGGCATTTGAATTTGGAACATTGTCAAGGAAGGGCACAATTTAGTAGATAATCTGAAGTCATTTTGATGCTTTGTGTGGTATGCTCATTCATCGATGACAGTTTTACTTTTTCAAGCATGCAAGTATAATAAACGTATTGGCAGTAACAATACAAAGTTCACAGGACTGAAATTTAACAAATCCTTTTAACTAAAAAACAACTCATTTTCAGTTTCTCTTCCAAGTATCTGGACTTGTAGGCGCCAAACATATTTGTCCTTTGTGCAAGTCTTTGCGTTGAGAATCCACGATTTTAGTGGATCAAAGGATTGGTCACCACGCAGGGGGAAATACGAGTAGGGCCTAGCCACCAGGTATGGATATTTTTATTGAACGATGTCAGCTTTTATAGTGTAATAAATATTTCGTACAAATTTGCAGTAACTAAATCATGTGTGTTACTTATAGGCTCGTTTGCCTGAGTGGAAAGCCAATGTCGCTCCAGATGAAATGCCGGAGATGTGTGATAGCCACGAGGATGTGCTATGGGTGCCAGTGGTGCCAGACTGTGACCTCATGATGTACCTGAGGGCAGCCAGGTAGGTTACTAAGCACATGATAACCAGAGGATATGACCCACAAATATAAGAAATACTCGGATTTTTGATTTTTTGTTGTTGACATTTTCAGGAGCATGGCTGCATTTGCAGGGATGTGTGATGGGGGTTCGGCGGATGATGGCTGTTTTGCAGCCTGCAGGGATGATACTACCATTAATGCCATGGACATAGTGGGTTTCTTCTTTATTGTATTACTGCTTTCTTATTGCTAAGCTGCAAATATTGCATACATCTTTAACGGTTTTTTTATTTTCATTTTTCGTTACAGCTGCATAACAGCACGTATGACACTGGGAGAGCCCTGCAGGCTTTAGTTAAAAATCCCGTACCTCCTGGCATCGAAAAAAAGTGGATCGAGGAAGAACAGGTACCAGTTTGGTGGAATTTAGCTAATTTAATCCTAGGACTCAAGTTTCAGTTTAGAAAATTGCTAATTTTTAGATTGTTTATTGTTGTGCTAATTACTTGCTACACTAATCTTTGTTTAATTTTGCGACTAATGAAACTTCAACTAATATTTATTTATTCCTTGAAAGTGCCCTGACAAATTTCTAAAATTTAGAAAATACAGGGAATAAATTCTTAACTGGGCTCTTCTGTAGTTAAAATGGACTATTTGGTGCACACAAATATGCAGCATGTTAAATAATAATGCGTACAATTTTTAAATGAGTATTGAATCTAATTGATTCTGAAATATTATTTTCGTTGTTGAATCAGGTTTAAAATTGGATGTGGTTAATGGTTATGCTTCACTGTACTTTTCAATAGCAATTTAACAACACCTTTTATTTTCATTTTTAGAAACGATTTGTGAAAGGTTTAAGACAATACGGAAAGAACTTTTTCAAGATAAGGAAAGAACTACTGCCTCAAAAAGAAACGGTTGGGAACATTTTTATTTGCAATTGAGACTTGACTACAGGCCATCCTGGTGAGATGGCACATTTTCTTATATACGTCTTCTTTTCAGGGCGATTTGGTGGAATTCTACTATCTCTGGAAAAAGACTCCTGCAGCAGCTACGAATCGACCACATAGGCGTCATCGACGACAGAACATCCTCAAAAAAGTGCGTGGAGGTTCTAGAGCCAGCCGTCCACAATCAAACGAATTCGGTATGTTATTTTTACTTTAATGATATCGATAGTGTTCTTGTATTTGGGTTTTATAAACAAATTTTCCCGGTTTTAGTTGATATGAGCTCTGCTAGCGAAGAGGAAAACGACTCTGATGAATCAGACGATGTGAACGGCTATTATTGTCATCATTGCTCGACAACAAGTTAGTAACGTTTTCTGTATTTGCCAATTATTTTTTTTTCCCAATGATGGAAATATTCGGCACCTTTATAATAAGAAGTTTACAGAAAATAACTGACGATGTGCTTGATCGCTTTTAATCAGGTTCAAAGGAGTGGCACCCCTCCGGAAAAGACCGTGCTCATTTGTGCACAGAATGCTGTAATTTCTATAAGAAGTTTGGTGAACTCCGCCCTTTACCAGAGAAACGAGATCCTCCTTCGTTCTTCTTCAAACCTGTGAAAGACGAAGAGAGCCCAGATGGTAAACAAGGAGTACGGACAAGACGCAGCAAGGAGGGCGTTCGCCAGTTGATAGTGAGCAATTTCAAAAACAATCCTAAGATTTGAATTGAACGTGTCCATTTGTGCATGTAATCACCTAAGTAAATTATTTAGAATGCGGACACCAAAAAGAGCAGCAGATATCCAACGAGTCGGACAGCCACACCAGAAATTGCTGACAGTCCCATCAGTGCTAGTGGTATAGCGTCGGCCATGGGCAAAGGCAGAAGATCGCCTAGCACTTGGAGCACTTGTAGTACAAGTAGTACCGATCACCCTGAAAGTGGAAGCAAAGTAAGTGTTTTTATTCATTAAAGCAAAATTTCATTTGAACTATTTTGTAAAACAATCCAAAATCTGAATTCGTTAATCTTTTGTGTTGGATAATATCTTCCAAATTTGCCAGAGAAAAGTGTGTAATCGGCATTGTGCATTTGTTTTTACAGAAATTAGAATTTGATAGTGTTCCCGCCAGCCGAAAACGAACCAACGACGAACGGGCTTCGGAAGCAGAGCCTGATGAAGAAACGCAGTCCAAGAAAAAGAAAAACCGCGAGAGGGCTGTCAGCCCAACAGAGTCGGTTATGTCCGAGAGCGGTAGCTTATCAAATGAAGAAAATGGACATGATGGCGACAACGAACAAGACGGCCTAAGCTTCCCCTCTTCGCCAAGCATACGCAGTCCTAGTCCGGTTGACAGTGACTCCCAGAAGGTGAAGGCTATACCTATTGCACCAGTTCAGCCTGCCGCAATCGTGGCTCCTACGCTGCCTCCGCCTACACCTTCTGTCATACCAGAACAGCAAGCAGAACCTGAGCCGCCAATGGAGCAGCCTCCTGTACTTCCCTCTCCTCCACCAATACACATAAAAATTGCAAGCCCAGTGCCACAAGAAATACCGCCTCAAGAAGATAGACCTCCTCCTCCTCCTCTTCCATTACCTCAGCCGCCCATATCCATTTCCCCAGAGATACAATTGCCCTTACCTCCTCCTCCTCCTCTTCCTCTTCCTGTATCAGTTCCCATTGCACCTCCTCGGCCGATTACACCAATTGTTCCTGAAGCCCCTATCAAACAAGAAGAGCCACAGGGTCCCATATTTTGCTCCAGTTTTCCTCCATCAATCCCAGTGCTGCTTCCGGCCAACATGCACAGGCCTCCGTCCCCTCGCTCGCCATCGCCAGCCCCAGCCCACCAGCCGGTGACTTACACCAGCTTGCCACTTTCGCGCTCCTCTCGAGACCCATCTCCTCTACCGTACATGAAGCACCATTCGATCATGACTGGCACACCCCTCTGCCCACCCCCTATTTCGCCTCAGAACTTAAGTTACCCTCCAATGCAGCGGTCGCCGCAGCACCAGGCTTCTCGATTGCGCTCGCCGGTTGGATTCTCCGGCATGGAACCACCCCCTGCACACTCGCTTTCACACTCACACCACCATTCATATCCACAACATCCAAGGCCACCATTACCTGAACTACAATCTCCGGCCATGTCAAGGCCTCCTTCGGTGGGCAGGATTTCGCCTATGATGGCTGTACCGCTCGCGGCTTCGACAGTCAGTCCTATGCAAATGTCTCCACTCGGATTGTGCCCGCCACTGCCCTTGACTCAGTCTTCTGCCCCACTTTCACTTACCACATCCCCTGTTGTGGAGGTGCCCAGAATTGAACCAGAGATGGAAGTGGAGGAGGAGGAAGAGCCACCCACTGCGGAAAGGGGGCCAAGCCCTGAGCCAAGGGTCGAAGATACGGAATGCCATAGGAGTGAATCTGCCATGTACGTATCATATTCAATTTTGCAATCTTTTAAAGTTTGTGTAGAATTATGTTTGAGTGATGTTTTCTGGTTTTTTTTTTCTTTTTCAAAGATTTCTGCGGCATTGGAATCGTGGCGAATATAATTCATGTGGCCGCACTGACTTGACATTTAAACCCGTTCCTGACTCTAAGCTCGCTAGAAAACGAGAGGAACGATTAAGGAAACAAGCAGAGAAGGAGAAGGAAGATAGAGAAAAAGCTGCAGTAAGTTTACCCATTTGCAGTTTCCAAATAGTTGAGATGTTTTATGGTATTATTTTTGGGTAAAATACATTTATTTCATGGAATTTTAGATAATTGATAGCTGTAATTTAAACCTACCCACTTTAATTTGCATTTGCTAATTTGTTTAAAAATTTCAGAAGCGCATGTCAACTCCGGAACGCAAAACTCCCGTCGATCCAAAATGTGGCCCTCAAGCGCTGGGTATGGATGCACAGGTGCATCATGGCAACCCGTACGAGCGCTGCAACCCTCGTGGCTACCCTGCACATGACACTCCCGCTCTGCGACAATTGAGCGAGTATGCCCGACCTCACACTGGTTTTTCACCCAACATGCAACGTTCAATGCAAGGTGGCATGGCTATAGGCCCTCATCCCATTGACCCCATGCTTCATTATCAACTTTATCATGGCAGTTTTCCTCCTGGCGCCCGTGAACGGTGAGTTGCTTTTGTTGAGGCTTTGTGGCAGAAGATATAGCGATGTTATTAGCAAGTTAATTTCAGTAAATCTGGTGTCGTGTAACTTCCGATTTCTTGTAGAAATTGCTTCATCTTATTGAATTTTCTTATTGCGATTTGTTTAGTGTTGAATTCGAGATGGAGAGGGAGAAGCGCGAGCAAGAAATGATACGGGAGCAGCGAGAGATTCAAATGCGAGATCGAATGATGTTGCAAGACAAGATGAAGGAATTTAAGGAGATGGAAGTAAAGCGTCTAGGGCTCCCACCAGGAGGATCCAATCCGCTTGAAAATCATTTCTTAGAGATGCAAAGGCGATACAGCAGCATGCCCAACGGACCCGGCATGGTTGGCATCCACCCAGGGCCATTTGGACTTTACCCCGCTGCTGGCCAGGCGCAGGTAGCCTACTTGGAACGCGAGCGCATGGAACGGTTGGGTCTGGTAGCCCACGTGGCCCAACAAGAGGGCAACTACAGTGGACCCGTGGAGCGACTGTCGGCGGAGCGGCTTCACGCGGAGCGGATGGCGCTTGCCACTGACCCCATGTTGCGGCTTCAGATGGCCGGCATCACTCCAGAACTACACACCCATACTCACGCGCATACACATGCCCACGCTCACACACACCTACACCTGCATCCAGGGCACGATATGCCACCGGGTATAGGACCCCATCAGCAACAGCCACCACCCGGTCATGTGCTAGGACCAGGAGCACAAAACAACCCTTCGGGATCTGGTGAACCTCAACCCATCCTCCCGCCAGGCATGTATCCAAGGCCAGGCTTCATGTCCCGAGAACAAGCTTTAATGCATTCTGCTTCGGCTGGAATGCTTGGCAGGCAATACGAGGACCAGTTAGTGCATCAGGTAAGATTTCCTCAGTTCAAAGTTTTTATGGAATTATCTAGATATCGGCAAATTGTTGTTGGAAAGAGCTCGTACAAAGGTCCTCATTAATGCTTTGGAACCATATTACTAAGTACACTAGTACCCTAATTTAAATTATTTGGATATTTTTGATCAAAATTTTTATTTTATAGCCAAGTGTATACAAACTGCACTAGTCTTTGTCAATTGATAATTAATAATTTTATATTTAGATGAATGCCCATGCCCACGAACAGTACCGACGTCAAGTCATGATGGATCCAGATCGATATCCACCCCCAGGTGCACAACTACACCCTAGCCTTCTTGCCCAACATGAAGAATACATGCGGTATGTATTACTGGGATTTATTTCTGCTAGCTCTCGTTCGTAATATGTGCATTTTCTTCTCTTGACTCTTGTTAGATTGTATTACAACATTTGAAAATACATTTAAAATAAAGCTTGTTGCACTGGTCATGAGGCTGTCATGCCCCTTGATGACAAAGTAAATTAACATGGGCGAAATTTTGTTAATAAATCATTAATAATCAATTTACTTATTATTGCAATTCATGAAAGTATGCTTTACTAAAATCCCGAGCTTGTACTCTTTGTGTTACTAAGGGTATCGTTTTGTTATTAGGCAACAACAACAGCGCGAACGGGAAATGAAAATCCGCACTTTGGAAGAGGCTGCTCGGGGTGGAAGACCATTTGACCACCTACCACCTGGAGAGAAGCGTTGAAACACCGCCGCATTCACTTTCAGGTCTGGTTTCTAAGCTTGTCTGTCTATCACTGGTCTCTTGACCACCGAAGTGATGTGTTCAGCGAATCGGAAGGCTCTGCACTCCGTTCGCTAACTTATGTACATATATACTACTGCCATTCGATGGGTGTTGTATTGTTAAATACTTGCCATTTGTGTTTTTTTTGTGGATTTCGAGTGCACATTGTCCATCTAACACAAACGGCTATCTAACATGCCTATTGAAGTAATATTTTATCATGCTCCACGTACAATTACGGTGAAAATTTGAAAGACCAGTGTTATTTATAGTGGCTGAGGAATATTTAAAGTTGGAGAGGAGAGCCTATGAAAAATCACTGTGCTGTGCCGGTACAATACATGTTGTAAGAGTACCATTTTATAAAAAATGGTAATGTCTAGAAAGATTAAGTAATTCTTGAAAAGTCCGAAAAGTCGTGAAAGTATAGAAAATAAATGTATGCTGCAATAAAATTTGCACCCGCAAACTTATGCGATAGTATTGCGCAAAACGAATGAGTCCTAATTCTATTATTCAATAGAAACTTGAAGTTACTTTCCATTCTTGACTACATAATCGCATTCTAAAGCTTTGTTTAAGTCATGATTCCCTTAAATTTACTATTGGAAAACCTCACTTGCAACCAACTATAAATGCATGAAGATGAATATTTTCTCAGCTGTGAGGTTATGAAAATTTGATATGATGGATGGTGCTACTTGGATATTAAATAAGTTGATTTGGGATATAAAAACAATTGAAATTTTGTCTTGAGAAATTCTATTCTTGATTTATATGAATTAAGAAAAAGAAACATGGTAATTTAACGTCTTTTGTATAAAAAAAAACGCGCGTTACTCAATCAGACGTTTTGTAGATAGTTGAATGTGGCACTAGTTAAGCGTGGCTTTCGAGAGGCCCTTTTTTTAACTTAAAAAATATATATTATGGGATGCAAACTTTGATGTGTTTTTTTTTTTTATCATCGCCACTGCACCTTAACCAGCACGTTTTCCATAAAAAAAACTTAATCTATACCTTGTCACCCGTTTGCTGTTATTTTAAATATTTCTCATTTCTTTAATTTGTTATGAATTTTTAACGCTGTGCTCGATGTGTTCTCAAGCACAATTTTTATTTACGCAAAAAAGGAGAATTTTGCTCATGAAATTTTTGGGAAGGGTTAATATTTTTCACCTTATTATCAATCACTTTTTTTTGTACGCATTAGCTAAAGCACACGATACATATTAGCCTCGCACCATAGAAAACTGCAGAATTAATCGATTTTAATGAAATATGCAGATGTCCTCATATATTTATACACTTAAGGTATATTATAAAACTTAGAAATAATTATTTAAGCATATTATCGTATATGCCTATTGTGCAGAGGTTATGGGCCATTGCCACGTGCTGTTGCTTTTGCGAATGGAAGTTGCACATTACAATTGTATGCATATGTTTGCAAAAATTGTAATGGCCTGTGAGTCGTATGGTAAACGCAATTGTTTTCCTTTTGTTTATTTAATAAAAGAGTGAATTGTAGTGATCTGATTGTAAGAAACTGTTATTTTTTAAACGCTGAGCCTTATAACCGGTTATGTGATTATGGTATGTATATTCATTTCAATGATTTATATTATATTGGATTTTCTCAGAGGTACTAAAAATTCAAGCCTATTCCCTGATTTTTCCAATGATCATTTAATTTATTTAAAACAAAAGTTGTAGATAATTAAATTTGATTTAGTCTATTTTCAGTTGGTCTTTGCATGAGCGATGTGTGGTTATTTGACAAATTCTTCAAGTTTTTGTTGAATCATAGTTTTGCTGCCTATTAGTGGTGGTTCTGTGCAGCAGTTCATTGAACTACGTCCCCAAAAATAATGTTTTTTTGGTCTTTATCTATGAAATAACGTATTTGTTTCATTAGATTAAATGTTGGGAATTTTTTAAAAAGCATGAATTTTGGCGCGTTGACTTTATGGGTTATCCCTATGCTAAGGATGGAATTTATGATTTTCCCTAGCAAGTTTGCCCATGACGCTCACTTGGAACGTGCTGTTTTGATCATTCGTATTTCGTGTTGTTTTTGTATGTGCCGGTGTTGAAAAGTGAGTGTTTTAATTGTAATTGAGTGATTTAATATGAAATATTAAGCATTAGTATTTCTAGAACTAGCTTGCAGTACCGGTCAGAGTTTATGTTAATGCGATTACATGCATGTATCATGTATGCATGTGCGCCAAAGGGTTGAGCTTATAGACTTTGGTTACATCATATTTGGAATGGATTATGGACTTATGTGACTATATTCACACTTTTATTATGATTTTATGCAGGCTTTCGCCGACATGTTTCTCAGAGGTATAAAACGCTGTATTCACTTTCAAACTTCACTGTTGGCTCAAGTGGAAAAAACAGCATTAGCAAAACTTAGAAAGAAGACAGGCTTTGCAATAAGTAATTGCAGAAAAGCTTTAGAACAAAACGAAGGTGATCTAAAAAAGGTGAGAAATGTTTGATGCCGGCCACTGGCTAGGAAAATGTCATTTGAAACAACCAACTAGTTATTTAGCTTTATCTTGGGCAAAGTTTTGGCGTAATATTAGATTGTTTAGAATTTAATGGAGAACACCATACTGTGTATTTATTTGTCCAACTAAAGCAGTATGCAAGTACTGCAATGCAGGCAGAATCTCCAGACATCGGCGAGTTTATAAAACTGTAAAAAATATTTAAAAAAATATATACAAATGCTTGCTTTTGCATAATGTGCCATCATTTGAAGTACATTTTTCAAACACACCTGAAATACAGCAATAAATTGACCTCGCGAGTACCTGGGTTAATGTTTGATAACTGGATATAATTGCGCCTTTAGGTCGTTCATTAGATGCAGTCTTTGAAATCTCCTTAAACTTGTGATTTTAATGCTTTCAGGCTACAGCATGGCTGCAGGAACAAGCACAAAAGGAAGGTTGGGCAAAAGCAGAGAAATTACAAGGCCGGAAAACAGCCCAAGGATTAATCGGCATTCTAGTACAGAAAAATGCAGCTGCTATGGTTGAGGTAGCTTTACTTTCCTTGCATCCAGAAATATTTAATAGAACATGTGGCAACATAGTATAAGACGATTTATCATGTTATTTTCTATGTGTTGTTTCATTGTGTAGGTGAACTGTGAAACAGATTTTGTCTCAAAAAACCGAGAATTTTTAAGCTTGGTTTCATCAATTACATCCACTTGTCATGCCCATGCCAAGCATTCCTGTAACACAAATTCTGAGAATATATCAAAGGTAATTCAAACTACGATGTTATTTGTTCTATTTTATATTTTAGTATAGACATAGTGTAAAGGTTGAGGGTGTTAAATGTCATTATGTTTTAACTGAATTATTCAAGCTTTTAATACTTATGTTATTCCAATTGTTCGTTCCTGAAGAACTCAAAATTCTTTTAATCCATTAATTTTCAGCTTATTTTAAATAGTCAGCAGCTGATGGCATTGCCCTGGGAAGAAAGTGGCAAAACGTTGGCCGATTTAGTTGCTTTAAAAATCGGTAAACTCGGTGAGAACATGACTTTACAGCGAGCGATCTGTTATCAAGTAGCTGACGACTTGGAACTCGGTTGTTATGCGCATCCCATCTACGACGAAACACCTCAAATCAGTGGGTTTTTTCATGGCAAGTATGGTGCCTTACTAGCTTATGGAAAAACCGAAGCACCAAGTGAGGAAGAAGGCATGCTGACTTCTGAGCAATGTGGAAGGCAGTTATCTCAACACATCATAGGTATGTGTGGACGTTTTTTTATAAAAAATAGCTCTTAAGTTTATCCATAAACATTGGACGTATAGTGTATTTTATACATATAATATATTATTTCCTAAAGGGATGAATCCACAATCCATCGGAGATTTATCAGAAGAGCCTATAGAAGACAAAGAGGAAGAAAGTAGATTAGTGCATCAGGAATTCCTTGCTGACCCTTTATTGACTGTAGCAGATTTCCTTCAACAACATGGCATTCAAGTCTTGGATTTTGTACGTTATGAATGTGGAGAGATTCAAGAGGACAAGGACTAGGATAATAGCGGTGTCTTTTTGTATAAAAGTTATTGAGGTATGTTGAAACTGTTTCTATGTCCTTTTCTTAGTAAAATTTGGTTCGTAATAAGAGTTATGATAACAACAGATTGAACAACAGTTCTCTAATCTTAATTGAAACCGTACTTTGTTATACCTGGTAAATAAGGAACATAGAAGGCGGTACATGTTTTAAGGTCACATCAACACCATGGAAATAAATTTAAACACATTTTCAATATGTATAACATGTTATCATTGTTTACATGCATATTGTTATAACTCCATCGAAATAAAAAGAAAATATATGCAGAGTGTTCAATAAGTCATACCAGGCGGTTGATAAAAACTGTTTATGATTTTAGTTGAAATACATTTGTATTATACAGAACCCACCGTAAATAAGTTATAGTTACGAACATTTTGCGAGGATAAAAACAAGCATGGAAAACTGGCTTTAATTAGTGAAAATAAATTTTTTGGCATTCCTAAATTTAATTAACCAGTTTACACAGTGTTTAAATGATATCATTTAAATAGTTGTCCAATGTTCATAAAAGTAATATTAAAAATATGTAATCTACTGTTCTGTATAGCTTGTTTGAACACCCAGTGCAAAACATTTCAAATAAAAACATTTTTGTTGGAATTCAGGCTTGCATTTACATTGCATACAATTGGTAACAATGAAAGAAGGCTTAAAATGGTACATAAGTTCTCCAGATCTATATATGAACGATCTAGATCAGTTTCAGTTATCACTACCAAAAACTTGGTGCATATATTTTTGGGAATCCTTTATATTCCTTTTATTTCCTTCTGATACAGAAAACTGCTGCTGATTTTGTAATGATCGGTAATGAATTTATTTGATTGGGTTTACTGAATTTAAAAAGCTAGGATGCACGTTCAAATTGGGTTTATTGTATATGCAAATGAACCAAATTTTAAAATAAGCATATCATAATTATGATTGTATCAGAATGCACAAAAAACTTCTGTGCCCGATGTGTTGTTAAGTTGCAAGAGCCATTCATAACGGACACGGTGTGCCTTTTAACACTCCCGAATATTTATTGGAAAAAAACATACTGTAAAATAGTTAAGAAACCAATTAATTTACATGAAATGCACTGACTAGCCCTATTTAATTTTATTTTCCAAACTGGGAGAAGTTAAGTAAATTATACATTTGTTGTGAATTACGACATATGATGCCATTTTTTTTTCTTCTTGCTGATGCTATTGTAAAATGGAGACATACGCTTGAAAGGTATTCCAAGATGTCCTTTTTCGATCCTTAAATCGAGTACTGACAGAACTTGTCCAAATAGTGTAATTGGTGGATCTGGCCCTTGGGTGGCGGTTAAACCTCTCGGGGCTATGTAAAAAGGCTCGTCATCGTGGCAAAAACCAACAATATTATCACAGTCAACCTGATAATGACAACAAGCATAGACCATGCACTTTGGAAGTAAATGGCTTGCTGTGTTGAGGATTGTTCCATGACCGTTTCCAACTTTGCACCAATTATCACAGAAAACACGTGAGCTATTTAAGGCTACATCTGAGCCACGTTTGACTATGTGTCAACGTCCGTTCGTCGTTTTTTCGAACTCGACTTCCACAGCCACGTTCGATTGTCTTTTTTGAAGTTCTTGGCCACCAGGTAGTGGTCGTGTGAGCCGGGCTGCCCCGTCTTGTTACCCGCCTTCCACAACCACGCCCGCTTGTCCTTTTTCCACACGGTGGCATACAACGCATCTGCTGGTTCGTTCCTGTAGAAAAGGAAATTCAAAAATGAAATAATTGAATGTAGAAATGGGCCTTTGTGTGACAGTATTTCGCTTCAAATATGCCAATTTGAATTTTATAAAAACTAAATAGATAAATCTAATGCAGAATCTGAGAATCAGATTTGGAAAGAGATGATGGTCTTGAAACAATTCCAAAGAACACTTAAACTTCCAGACCAATTCCTCATTGTTCATTTCAGCTCGATTAAGAAGCATACCGGCTATTGATTTTTCTCCGGGTTTCAGTCAGTCTAGCGACCTATTTGTCTGCCTGTATATTGACTTCAGACTTGTTTTGGGGTCTCAATAATGCCAAAAGGTCCACCTTTTTTTTAAGTTCCTAGAAGCAAACAATGAGCACACGCCCTAGCTTGCTTAAAATAGTGTTTAAAAAAGACCAGATTCAGAAGCACTGGATGGAAGAGTATTGGACGGATTGGGTCTTAAAAATCCTAACAGATTTGCAGACTGTCTATATTTATGACCCAACAACGTTGCAGTTGTTTTCCCCATGTAATTCCGTGCTTTGGTCAAGCTTTCTTTACCTGTTACAGGCGTCCCCAATCGCCTCCAACGATGACTGCTCCAGGGTCATGGACTGTAGTTCTGTTGTTGCTGCTTCTGATCCACCGCTCAAGCTTTCCGCTGCCCCTCCTCGATCATGTCTGTTGCGGGGCTGTTGGGCGGCTACGGATTTTCCGTCTGTGGCTTGGAATGGCTGCTCCTCGTCCGCTTTGCAACTGCCCGAGCTGGACGAGGGAACCCTGGCACGAAAGTTGTTACCGTGCCACGCGGAGCAACACGGTAAGTTGCCGGCCGAGGAGGAGGCGGCGGCGCTGCAGACCGCGACGGACTCTGGAAGCCGGCGGTACCTATCACAATTGGGTTTGGCGCATGGCGTCCGCGGTTCTGGCAGACTGTGGAGGCGCGCGGTAACGTCTGCCACTTCCGGAAGGCTGAACATCGAGCGCCGACGAGATGAGAAGGGAA
Source organism: Julus scandinavius (assembly GCA_034696685.1). Taxonomy (NCBI): domain Eukaryota; kingdom Metazoa; phylum Arthropoda; class Diplopoda; order Julida; family Julidae; genus Julus; species Julus scandinavius. Next base: position 1,756 of record JAQGAE010002460.1, on the reverse strand, counting down.
GCGTGCTGACGTCGAAACCGAACTCGACAGCATAGGTCCCCAAAGGCAATATCGGCGTCTCGGTGCACGACAAGGCACGGCGCAGGCAAGGGTATTTGTCCTGCTCCTCCGTGGCCTCTTCGGCCGACAGAGGTTTGGGCGTGGAAACGTGGGCTACGTCCACCGAGGGCGAAAAGGGCTGCCCGGGCTTGGCTGACATGGATGCGAAGACGGACATGATGGGGGAAGCGCAACGAGGTTTTGGAAGAGGGCTTCTTTTTCGCTTGTACTTCAGCATGACGGTGGCATGACTGCCTCGGCGGCCGGACAGCGACATTTTGTGCTCTCTAGGTTGGACTTCTGGTGGGCTGTAATCTCTCGGCAGTTCATTGCTGCTTGATGCAGAGTGGCGAGGAACTGTAAAAGTAAAAAACAAAAAAAAGATGTGAGATGGTTAGATATCGAAAGCAGCATTCTAAACACTTCTTGGTTCATTATTTTCCCAAAGCAAGATGGTCCCAGAAAAGAAAAGTCTTCAACTGAAAAATTGTTCGATAATCTTTATTATCTCTGGACCTTATGCACTGACGGTTTCTGTTCAAATCATCGCTATTTCACCACTTTTAACATTTTATCCTGTGTTTGTAAATTTATTCTACATACAAGAATGATTCACGTGTTGTAAGAAATAACAAGAAAAGAAAAAATGGGGATGGTTTTTATTATTATTTAGATTTATTTGTCAGTAGTTGTGTGAATTTCGATTCCCCGGAAATCAGAAAACAAGAATAAGCTGAATTAAGTATATCCATTGTTGTTTTCGTTGTAATCTATGGTCTATTTCATAAAGTAAACGAGGCGCTCTTTATCATAAAAAAACAACATCGAGATGTACGATTTGTTTTCTCAAGTGCCCATTTAGGTTGAAAACTTCAATCTTCTGCTGTAGCTATCCCTTCCGGAATAAATCCCTTCATTCATCGTTTGTTCCAAATGAACAGTAAATCAAATAAAATCCATTTGATTTGACTTGTGTCGTAATGCATTTGTTAGTTTTATTAGAGCTTAAATGTCTGGGGCTAGGATTACCTTAGAATCCTTGGAATCCTTAGATCTTCCCATTAACCTCATGCAGGGTGCTATGAAGCATAGATGATAAACTCTGGTGTTCGGCTGGTACTGTAAAATCAGCATCTCGAAGATTTGCATCCAGTTATTTAAATTAAATTTTCATAAAAATACAACTAGTGTAACTCGAAGTTTATCAAATTTACAACTAAATTAATAATAACAGAAAATATGATAACACTGCAAAGCAACGTTAGTATAACTGTTTAGACACTAGTTAACGCTGTTCGCACAATTTTTTGTGTGGTAATTTTGTTCATATTTATGTAAGTTAAACACGGAAGTAGTGGTAACATGTGGGAAAATGTCTTGAGTTTTTCCAGTTTTCCAGCAAGACCAATTTTTAAAATCGTAACTTTTCAGTTTGTTGTAGATAAAAATAATTTTTGACTTTTAAGACCTGTTTTTCAATGCAAATTCGAGGGCAACATTAGACGGTCTGCAACTTGGCATTCTAATGGTCTAATTAAATAAAACAATTCATATCTAAAAATCACGTTTTCATTTTCTCATTTTTTATTTGATAAACGATGGTACAGGTAACGTTCCGTTCAATAAAGTGCATGACGTGTTCCTTAACCCTTTCAGACCTGGCTTTGCAGTTTTTGAAATAGAATTTTTTTGAATAGCTCACGTATCTTATATTAAT
>JAQGAE010002459.1:0-17759 GCA_034696685.1 Julus scandinavius | reverse complement strand
GTGAATTTAAAGGTTTTGTAAATTTCCTCAGCTTTGTCCCCCATGCAGTATAACATAGCATCAATTTGGTCTAAATCCGCATCCTCAATTATTTTAGATACCTTTCTATATCGATCGAAACGGGCGATCCATTTTGGCCATTCTGCTGGTCGAGAAAAGTTGAATTCGTCCGGTACCTTGTATTTGTTTGGCATTTTCCTTTGTGTCTTGGTCCCTGCACGTGTTGATAGGCCTGGGTCCACGTTGTGAGCTTTTGCTGTTCCTTCGGAAATTTCTTCCTTTTTCGGCCAGTCTGTAGCTCCGTTTTTCGTGTTGATTGCTTCCAGGTTGTTTGTTGTGCATAGGATGTCCAAAACGCAATTAATTCGTTAAATTTTCTGCTGCCACCATGTAGTATTTGTCCCGAGTAAAGATGCAGACGACCCGTCCATCCACTGGTAGGTGGCGTCCCCTAGCGGCCGATGCTGATTGCACACCTAATTTAAGACTTTTTAGGCCTATGATATTAGGGCTTGACTAAGTTACAAGAATGGCTTTGGTTACCCCAATTATCGGAAATAACTAATGGTATCCAGGCCATCCTCCCAAAATCATGAATTTCTAAAGTTTTATTTTGTGTTGTTATAGCATCAAGCCATAGCAACATAATTTCCTACTTGTTCAACTTGTAGGTATATACCCAAGCTGTGCAGCATGGTCATATGTTGTATATTTGCAAAAAAATCGTAATTAACATTACAATTTACAGATTATATTCATCTTACTTGTTTATTTAGTTAGATTAATATATTTTAGCAATAATCAAATCATAATATGCAACGTTACCTGAACATTAATTCTCATAAAACGTATATAATATGGACCCTTACAGCAGATTTTAAGCTACAAATTTAGTGACCTACATTTTCAAGCCTTATTTAGGCCTATTCTATTAGGGCATAATTTAATACTTTTTTGATATTAGGGCCTGATTAAGGCACAATTGACTTTGGTTACCCCAATTATTGACATGTTATACAGACGTGGATTTCTGCCATTTTTCCAATAAAAATAAGCATAAATCACATTGATTTAAATTAGGCCATAATTATCTGATTTAGGTTCAGGAAATGTTCAGGGCCTTAACAATGGAAAATGCCTAGGCTCGGCCATAAAGGGGCCCAAGCTTTAATTTAAGCTAATTAAATTGATCAGTGCCCTATTGCTTTGGAAAATGACTAGGGCGCCCCTTTATGGTGGGATCTATGCATTTTCGAAAGCTATAGGGCCCTGCTCAAGTTAGCTTATTTAGGCTTAATTAAGCTGAAATAGCAATAACTTAAGCTAGCGCTCCTTTTTGGCCGGCCCTAGGTATTTTCGAAAGCTATGTAGGGCCCTGCTCAAGTTAGCTTATTTAGGCTTAATTAAGCTAGCGCCCCTTTTTGGCCGGCCCTAGGCATTTTCGAAAGCAATAGGGCCCTGATCATTCCCTCCACCATAATATCTTCTCATATAAAGTAGTTTTGTTGGTCATTTCTTGGTCAGTAAAATGACGTCTTTTTTTCGTCATTATTTGGTCATTTTAGTTCGTCATTTTTTGGTCAGTAAAATGACGTCCTTTTTTGGTCTTTTATTTGGTCATTTTGAGTTCGTCATTTTTTGGTAATTTTTCGAATTGTCAATTTCTGGTAAGTAAAATGACCAAAAAATGACGTCTTTTTCGATGAAAGACGCGTTTTTTGAAAAAATGACCAAAAAATGAAATTGACGTCATTTTTGTTTCCCATTGCTACTTGGGTATATACGTATCCATGATAGTAGTCAAAAAAGCCTAAGTATAACTTTATATCTACTTGAACTGAAAAATTCTCTTTAGAATAAGTGGCTAATGTTTTTAAAGTACTAACAATACCTGGAGAATCATTAATTCTATCAATTAATTCATTCTCGATACGATATTCTACAGAATTTAGCAAAAACGCAATAAAATTACACGTGAAGGATAATTAAGCAGTATGAATTGACTTTTTTTGGATCGGTATAGCATTAACATGTACTTTTCCTGCTATTGATAAATATATAACTTTTTTCTGTATGCGAAATTGAAAATAGCAGCCGCCATATTGGTACTCTTGTTTACATAGAAAACCCATAGGCCCTAATGACTACACCATATAAGAAGTGATGCTAGTTTGCCTTGCCGCCATATTGTAACACCATAATACGTGCTTGGCCCTATAGGGATTAAGCTTTAAGTTGCTTAGTAATGTCACTACTATTTTTTATTTTTTTTTATTCCACATGCCGGAATGCGACGCCAAACTGAGCAGTTTGGCGTATCGTTTGTCTAGAAAAGGGAGATCTACTACGCTATTATATAGTAGATGCTAAAATCGTTCAATTTAAATTTTTCTAAGATATTTTCGACTTACTTTCATCCATTTCACTACGTTAGATATTTACAAATTAATAATTATTAAAATTGACAACAATTACGAAAATGCGCTTTAAAAGCTCACATACAAATTGCCCATTGAAACGTAAACATTCAACTAAAACGACATGTTTCTATTTATTTAGCAATAGCATATGTATTACTAAAAACAGATATTGAATGTCTGCAAAAAAAAATTTCATGTAGAAATAACAATAGTTTATCTAAAAAATTCATTTTAGAACACAAAAAAACAACTCGTTAAAATTCCACAAAGGACACACTATCTGTTTTTATAGTTATATAGCAGTAAATACAGGAACTTTAGATTAAATTTCTAAATCCAGTAACCACACTAGAACTGTTGAATAATGTGACTATCTCACCATACCTCACCTCTAAATGATCTCCACTCTCCACAATTGAAAAAAAATATTACAGATAAATAGTTTTGAAAACAAAAGTGTAATTTAGATTGTTTATATTATTAGAAGCTTCAGCACAATTTTTTAAATGGCATGCGTATAATTTGAGTGCCATATTAAATAATCGATTCTCCAAAAAATAACGGGTGGCGGTATTGTTTATATATTTATGAGTATATTTACTTACTAACCGAAAAAGTGCTTAGATCTGGAAAAATGCTTTGGACTGTGACTGGAGATTCTGTTGTTCCATTCACAGCGAAGCACGTAATCGAGTTAGTCACTTCCTCATTGGTCATCGGCGCAACCTTCAGGCTAGATCCAACTTCCGAAACATCAGCTCGTTGGAAGGTTTTCACCATGCCTATTAAACAAAATTTGCATGGTTTTAATCGGGAAGTTACAGTGTATATCAACTTCTTTGGTATATTTCTTTGGCAGGGCTACTTATGAATCAAAACCTAGGTCATCTGAAAGAAAATTTGAAATTGGATTTATGTTCATTAAAAAATAAATAAAACCAAATTTGTGATAAGTTAGGTTTAATGCCACTACCAAATTTGGTATAAATTTGGATTATGGCCACTACCAAATTCTGTTGCCTTTCATAACTTTAACATCTAGGTATCTGCTATATATAGCATACATCCAATTTTTGCAGGGATACTTCAATACAAACCTAAGTAAACTAAAAAAATTGAAATTGGATCAATAATTATTAAAAAATAAATAAAACCAAATTTGGGATAAATGAGGTTTATGGCCACCAGATTGCCGATACCAAATTTTGCGGCCATTCACAAACTCGTCAATTCAAGGTAATCTTTCATCTTTAAAAAATAGGTTATTGTACCATTAAAAAATCATGTTTTTTTCCTGCTAGGTCTATAAATAAAGCACAAGGCCAATCACTTAGGATTACTGGGATAAATTTGAGATGAATTGCTTCAACCATTGCAAATGACGTGACAACGAGAAATGTTGTTTGCTATCACTAGCTCTCTAATTGAGAAATGAAAAATAAATTTAACTAACACAGTAGTTATGCAATTTTTGCTAACTAAAATGACACCCACCAAATTCATCCCACCAAGTACTTGGTATTAGTTTTTGGATTTTTTTAGTAATCTATAAAATATGTAAAGAGTGGCCGAATATTAGAGGAACTATCATGGCATTTGACCGGGAACAACTGTGAAAACCGTGAACACCACAGTGATGTTGGTTAACCCACAAATTAAACCAATTTCTCCAAAATGAAAGGACGATATAACTCGGTCACACCAGCAATGAAAAAGCAGTCAATGGAGATAAGAGATAAGATTTCCGGCACTACAAGAGCTCAGCCTGTCTGGCCATATGGTGGTCAATGTTCACTTGTGGTGACTTGATCAGGATTGTTGATTGGAAATTGTGTTATTAAGGGCCTTTGCTGCCCAGTTCGCTAGTCTATAGATGAGCAACAGGGTCGGAATGTGGATCTCCGATAATAGGAACGGGATTAGAAGGGTAGGGTCGATTAAAGGGATGAGGGAGATTTGGACTTGGTTGTCACTATATCGGGATTAAGGCAGAAGAAGAATAGATGGTGCCAACCCCAAGGGTTAATTTCGCATAACGGACAGTTGGTCTGTGACAGGAGGTGCAGGAAGCCGTGTTTGGTGGGAACATTGTTAGGCTCAATATTAGGTGTAAAGCAACTCTTTTGAGGAAGAAAGGGATCTTTAGCTGTAAATATGTTTGAAGGGCAAAGCTCAGTGAGTTAAATGTTGAGTACGGGTGGCTTGATGCTGAAATTTTATCTGAAATGTATTTTTTCAGGGCCTGGGTGGCTCTCTCCATGGTCAGATGTCTACAAGAGGCTATTTGGGGCGGTGTTAGGGATGAAAGGTGTGTACTGTTGGGCAAGTGAATGGGGAGCTGGAGCTGAGTTAGAAAGTGGTGTAAAAATTGGTTTTGTTTCTTGGTGCATCAAGCCATTTAAGAAAAAATAGATTAGCTTGGTTTTGATGGGGACCGGCGAGGGCTGGTGCCTTGTTCCAACGGTTGAAGGTGAGTGAAAGGATTGTATGATTAATTCGGAGGGCTCCAGTCTCATTGTATAGTAGATAGGTCGGTGATGCAGGGCCGAGACCGAAGAGTTTCCTCAGGAAACCCTCGAGAAATGAGTCCAGGGCGCGCGGTTCCGACCAAGCCCATAGGGCTGCATTGTAGGTCAGCATGGGACCATGATGGCTCTAAATAGCTTGATGTGGGCGGGTATATGGTTAAGGCAGTTTGGGATGAATAGTTTAAATAAAGCGTGTAGCTGTCTGTTGTACCTAGATTTTAGGACTGCCACATGGTCCCCAAGTTTTCCCGTGTATAGAAACCTCATCCCCCGATAGGTCCAATAGAGGACCACCTCCAGCCTCTCCCCATTCCACATGAATACATTTGCATCTGGCTGGCACCTCCTTTTACGAAATATTACAATTTTCGATTTTGATGTGTTAAGAGTCAACCTATTTAGTTTCAGAAAACGGTTCAGGGATGCTAGCAGACCTCTGAGGGCTTTTTGTTAGGAGCAATGAGCAGGATGTCATCGGCAAAGAGGCAGTGATACAGCGAGCCCTCCACCCTGCACCCCCTCGACCTCAGCAAGAACTCTGGCAAGTCTTCGAGGAATATGATGAAAAGGTGGGGGCTAAGGGGGTCGCCCTGTACCACTCCAGAGGTTATTTTAGTTAGTGCTGAGTACCCCTTCGCTGTCTTCACTTGGCATGTGAGTTGGGCATAATAAGTGGAAATATTATTTAGGAGGTGTGGGGGGGAAGCCAAGGGCATGGAGCTTGGCCCACAAGGTGTAATGATCCACCGAGTCGAAGGCCCTGGACAGGTCTGCCATGTAAGTGTATGTTGGGGACCTGGGTGCAGCGAGGCGCTTCCTTACTATTGACTGGAGAATGTATATTTTGTCTGCCGTGCCCCTCCCCTGATGAAAGCTGCCTGCTCTGGAGGAATAATGCCATGCTCCAGGGCCCATGTTCAGGTTCTCTCGGCGATCATGGACATATATTTTGGTTATGTTTGAAACGAGGCTGACGGTTCTGTAGTTGCCCGGAATAGTGCGGTCGTTTTTCTTATGAACAGGGTAGATGTCTATTTTTGTCCATTGTGATGGGAAACTGTGAGTTAGCAAGGTATGATTGGATAAGTCTAAAAGTTCCTTTAAGATAGGTCCATCGGGGGCTGATTTGAACAGGTCCGCAGAGATCAGGTCGTTGCCGGGGGCCTTTCGAATCGGGGCTCTTTCTATGGCCATGAGTAGTTCGTTTTTAGTGAATGTGGAGGTCGTTATGGACTGAGGGGGAAGATTTGTTCGTGGTGGGAAAGAGTTTTGTAATTTTCTTAAATACGTGGTGGTGGCAAGTCTGGATTGTCTTGGAGGGGGTTTGTAGATATCATTAAGGTGGACCTCCCATGCTGCTATAGAGATTGGTACCAATACCCGGGATGCCTTGGCTTGTCTCCAGTTAATGACTCTTTAAAAACTGGTTGAGTCTCTTGCCATTTGCCAGGTTAGTGTATTTTGTTTTTGCCTGCCTGTATTCAAAACGAAGTCTGTCTCTAGCGGTTATTTTGGCCAAAAGTGTTAGGTGGTTGGGAAGTTCTAGGAACAATTTTGTTGCATGGTTTAGGGCAGACTTCAATTGTTGGCATTTTTTGGTGAACCAAGGTGCTTTCAGGGGTCTAGGCGAGAAGGTGTGTGAGCTGGAGATCTGACCTGCAGCTCGAAGGTTGGCTATTAGTTGTTATAGTTGTTATGTTAAAATATAACTAACCAAAGAATAGTTTTTTTTGTATATTTTTAATTTTTAACTTCTATTACATAAGTTATTGAATACTGAGCAAAGCAGTGTAAACCAGTATAAACTATATACTGTATCTTACAAACTAGACGCTCCTGAATTTTTAAGCAATTTTTTAAAACACAAGTAGTATAAGACGCAAGTATAAGACGCACCTGAATTTTGGAGGCAATTCTTTAAAGAAAAAAGTTCGTCTTATAGTCTCTAAATAATGGTATATCATTTTTTTTAGGGATATTAAAATTAATTCGGAGAGAGGCTGTATATGTATGACTGTTTATTAGACAGTGAGAACATAATGTGATTTGCTTATGCTTATGGTTGCTTATGTATACCAGATCAGGAATTGCACAAGAATTGTATGCATGAATTTCTGACCTGTTAATTACCTCTAATTACAGGCAATTAGAAGTTGCAAAACGCACAAACAATGCAGGAATTATAGCTGATGCAAGAAGCAAAATAGGCGCACTATTCCAACACTTCCTCTTGTCAGCATTACAATCTTTGTGCAATCCAAGAAGGACGCAGTCACTCTCGAAGGCAACTCGCGGAAAAGGCTTTTTTTTCAACTCAGTACCCTACAGTCAGCAAATAAATGCCATATGGTAAGGGGGTCATACCCGATTTCAGGAGAATGCTCCTACTTCAGCAGCGACTTAGCAAAATCCTAATTTTTGGATTTTGCTAAGGTATTCAACACTGTCCCTCTCCAATGTGTCCTTGTATGAGGACAGTAACAAGAATATTTAAAAAAAATATAAAATAGGCTTTGTTGGCAATAATATTGCACAAAAGGCTTCATGCTAGAGCACTTTTAAAATTTACACTGTGAGTTTAGATTTTTATCAATAGGGGGCGCCATGGGCTCTAGCTAACTTTGGGCTTTGTTTAGAAAATTTCGATTTTCCCACATCTCTTCAATTGACATCCAACTTATAATATCATAGGTATGCTAAGCAAATTTATAAACTTGATTCATTGTATATATAATATTAGTGACCAAATAGACTAGCAGTCATTGAATTGCAACTAATATCATAGTTTGTATCATGGTGTCAATATTGCTGTCCTCGAATGGGGACACCGGCTAAATATAGGCTTATTTGTAACATAATATATATAGCTAAAAGAATGCTAATTTTTCAACAATTACCATTTTTAAAGTTATTTTTTGCATTATTTAGAATCATCCTACTGAACTTCACCTAATCTATTAAATATTTTGCAGAAATGGCAGGACCTTCTGGTATATCATTTTATGGGAAGAGGCATAGTACATTGCAAAGTGCTATTGAAGCTATTTGAATTGATGATGAAATTGAAAATGAAAATGAGGTTCAACTTTTTGTGTTGCCACCACTCCCTGATGCTTTGACTGATGATGATAAAGGGGATGATGATAATATTGTTGATGAAAATGCAATTATGCCAAATGATGTTCCTGGTGAAGTAGAAATTCACTGCTTTCATTCAGATGAGAGTGAAAGTGATGATGACAGGCCAACACCCAAAAAACGAAAGAAAGGTCAAAAGCAGAATCATCTAGAATTACCAAAATGGAAAAAAATAATGTCATCTTTCACATCATTCAACGATAAACCGATGACAGAAAAATATATTAAAAATCTCAAACAACTAAAGAAAGACCTCAAAAACTCAACTCCAGTGGAAATTTTCGAAAAGATGTTTGATGAAGAAGTGTATCAACTTCTTGTAAAAAAATCAGAAGCTTATGTAAGGCAAAATAACAGGCACAGTTTTTCAATTTCAATTGATGAAATGAAGAATTTTATTGGAATCTTGCTTTTTACTGGATATCACAAACTTCCTAGCGAACAATTGTACTGGTCCCTTGATCGTGATTTAGGATTAGATATTGTTTCCAAATGCATGCCTCGAAATAGATATCGGGAAATAAAGCGAAATTTGCATATTGCAGATAATTCTGCCATTGACAAGAATGATCGATGTTTCAAAATTCGTCCATTGTATGAAATACTTAGGAAAAAATTTAATGCATTTGGTATGCTGCATAAAAGCTTGTCCATTGATGAAAGTATGATAAAATATTTTGGAAGACATCCAATCAAACAGTTCATTCGAAACAAACCAGTTCGCTTTGGTTACAAGAATTGGCAGTTGTGTAGCAGCACTGGTTATTGTTACAACTTTGAACTGTATACTGGTAAGAAACCTGTAAACGACACTACACCTCTTGGTACAAATGTTGTCACTACAATGCTCTCAATTGTCAAGAATTCATCAGATCATGTTGTAACATTTGATAACTTTTTCACAAGTAATGATTTGCTTACAATCCTAAAGGAAAAAGGATTTCGGGCAACAGGAACAATCCGAGAAAATCGCACAAAAAAATGCCCACTTATTTCCTCAAAAGATATCAAAAAAATGGATCGTGGTGCTTATGACTATCGTTTCGATATAACAAGGGAAATTTTGGTCCTGAAATGGAATGATAACAGTGCTGTTTGTGTTGCAAGCAACTATGATGGAATTCAGCCATTTGCAAAAGTGAAAAGATGGTCACATGCCAAAAACGGAAAAATTGATGTTGACCAGCCAGCGTTGTTGCAATCTTACAATTCTGGAATGGGAGGTGTGGATCTACATGATCAATTTGTTAGCAAGTACCACATTGCAAAAAGAGGCAAAAAATGGTGGTGGCCATTATTCACCAATTGCATCAACATGGCTCTAGTAAACAGCTGGATTTTACACAAGATAACTACTGATAATGAGAAATTGGATCTGCTCCAATTTCAGAGAACTATTACACGTTACCTCCTTACAATTGAAGCTGGACACAAACCAAAACGAATAAGCACTGCAGGTGGGGGACAGTCAAAACTTATCGGTGGAGTTCCTGATGATATAAGATTTAGTCCATATGGACACTACCCCATGAAACTGAAATCACAACTTAGATGTGTAATATGTCATGCAAAATGTCGGTGGTCATGCAAAAAATGTTGTAATACACTGTGCTTAGAAAAAATGACATCATTATTTGGCTCGTTTTTGGCAATTTTAGTTCGTCATTTTTTGGTAATTTTTTGAGTTAGTCATTTTTTGGTCAGTAAAATGCCCAAAAAATGACGTCTTTTTCGACGTGAGACGTTTTTGAAAAAAATACGTCAATTTGACATCATTTTTGTTTCCCATTGCTATTTGGAATGGGACCTGAGCTTCCAAGCGTCCATAAAGGTCGGTACGCACCAAACGAAACAGAAACAGAAAAAAAACATACACACCAAACACTGACACAATGTTTCTAGCGTGTTTTAGAAACATGTGTCACAAAATTGTTAAAAAAACGGAACTCAAGTTTCATCACTGGTTATGATTATGATCAGAAAGACAGGATCGCTCTTATAGCACTCAAGCAGCTCTTCACATATGGCAACATGGCTTGTTTTCCTGTTCAGCAGTCAGATTCTTAGGAACCCAATGTGCACAAACCAGTTCTTAATGCAATGTAGTGTGCACACTACCAACACTGATCTTCACCCGAGTAGCATTTTCCAACACACTTAGTCACTGCTTTTTCAAAACAAGTTCTTAAACGATGGTGCAGTTATTGTAGTTCACAGGTATGGATAGGTTGAACATGTGTGGCATGTTGCCAACATTTCTTTCCCATTCCAGAATTTTTCAGCCTATGCAAACACATATGAACGTGAAAGAACATCGACGCCATACTGTTGTTTAATTTGCCTATAAATATCAACAGCTAAGACGTTTTCCTTACTGAGAAATTTCATAATTATTCGCTGTTTGAATTTTAAAGGTATTATGAGCGCTGCCATCTTGAATTAAACCAGAATGCTTTGCACATTTGGAACGAAATTCAAACAAAATTGGGGGGAGGTGATATAATCGTAAACATAATGCTTATTGCCAACAGAAAGCCGATCATTCCCTGGTGAAAGAAACAATTGGATTACTAAAAAACTGAACCATTCTTCCAATTATTATTTCGAAGGGTGTTTGTAAATTGGACCATTCAATATTCAGTTCAACCATTGAAACTCTCCAATTGTTGTAATCCAATGGTCCTACTGCTGAATGGCAGGGATCAAACCTATGTACCAAGCGTTCCCAGTTCAATACCTTTACCCCTTATCTACTGATGATTCCTGATGAAAACACTTTGAAAGAGGTATTATGTATATATGCACCTTTGAATGCGACTTAATGGAAATTACTACAAAATTTTGTTAAGTGATTTCTTATACAATATTACACCTATACCTTGCTATACGGCCTTTCGCTATAACGACCTTTTTTAATTATGGTACTGTTTCGATTTACAGCCCACAATGCTTCGTTATGCGTTTAAAACAAATGCTGTAATTAAACAAAGTAACCAATAATTGTGATTAGTTACCCCAATATGCACAAATAAGGTCGGATTTGGCTAACAATAAAACACTTATTGGTTTCACGTTAAAGAAGGCAAAAAATAAAAATCGCAATGCAGAAAAAATTGATTCTTTATACGGCTTTTTCGATATACTTCTCATTTAGTCCCATTTAATGAAATCCCATTAATAATGGGTTCTCATTATTCTCATTGCTTTCCTTATGAGACCACGAGATTTTTTACTTGAGTAGGTCTTGCAAATATGAGACCCCATAAGGTTTTCATAAGATGCTACTTATCCCATAGAGTCCCACAATAAAACATCCCTTACACAATGGATTCCCATTAGGTCCCACTGCTTGTCTTATTGGTCTCATTAGGTCTCATTAGCAAGTCCCATTAATCCCATAGTCTCATACGATTTTGCTATGGGACTGTATGGGAACAATGTAAATTTATTTCGAAATCATGATATTATATGTATACAATACATCTTGGTTTAATAAATGACTGCATGAAGTAAAATAAATGTATATACTTATGCAGATAGATGCAAAACAAAAACATCAAGCAGAAATTATTGCATGCATTTTCAAATATTAAACTACAAGAAATCATTGGATTATTGCATTTCCAAATCAAGACGTTAATAATAGAAGAAAAATTGAGGATTATTGCACATCCAAATAGTCAAAACTTTTGGCTAATAGCAAGACAATGTTTGATAATCTTAATGTTTCTCAGCAAATTGAACAAATAAATCATTCACTTAAATGACAATTCAACAGTAAACCGATTGAAGAAACATTTCAAAATTGTTGAAGAAATATACAAAACAATTGGACAAGCCTAATTCTCAATTGTTCCATAATAAAACTAATTCAGAATGTTTGGAAAATTCAATGGTTTTCAATACTTCCATCAGGGTTGTCAACTGTACCATATAACAACATTTGTCCAATGTTAAAGGCCAACATACAACCTATGTTTAGCCAATGTGTGTTACGTGGGCCTCGTCTATCCATCCCTGCCATTGTGGACTGACAAGTGCTCTGCGCATGACTAAGGATTAGCTCAGGCAAGGCTTGTCTTGCCATGTGGTCAAGTTCTAGTATTAATCTTAATGGAAGTCTAACGGCTTCGAAAAAGCAGATTTTGAGGAATATTACAATAGGAAACAAAATACCTTAAAAACAATATTATAAATTACAATTCTGTAAAACAAATTCTCGGCAAGTTATGAAAATAATTACATAAACGCATTTTGATCATGCTTCTAGATGTAGTCCGGATCAGCAACTCGATTCAGCATGGCATCTGAGATGACCATCTGGAAATCGGTGATGATTAAGGTTGGTGGTCCCAATGTTGTTGCTAACCATCTGCTTGGTGAGATTTGGTAAGCACAATCTCAGTGCATGATACACAAGTTGTACCGTCTGGAGCAGCAGCAGTAATGGCAGCATTCCTTGCCAATTTGCTGGTAGGCAAAATCAGTATCTTTTAGGCTTAAAAAGCTTGATCTCTCTTTTCTGGATGGACATAGGTAGTTGTGATCACTTTTGATCACCTCTACCTATGGGGGAGATCACTTTTTACAAATAAATCATTTACAATTTTACTGTAGAAAAACCAGATTTTTCGGAAGAAATATTGCTTTTTTACCTCAGAAGAATCATATTTGTAGTGTTACACATTAATTTCTTATAGAGCTTAAATCAATTTTTTTTAAATATAAGGAATAAAAGATAGAAAATTAATAATTGAAAATTGATGAATTAGAATTTGTGATGGTATAAGCAAAAAAAGTATTTTTACACATGGGTGCCTCAAATGAAAATGTCCCTCCCCAAAAAATGCCGCCTGTCCTCTCCCACATCCCCTTGCTAGGCCACTGAAGTTAGTGACGTGTTAAGGCAGGATGCCTGAGAAAGTCAAGCATTGTATATATGTAAATGGCGGCCAATTAATAGGAAATTGGTAAATTTTTGTCCTCACTAATTAACAAATTTCCTGTACAGACGTCAGACAATGGCGGCTAAAATCACATGAAGGTAAATTTAACCAATTTCTTTTCGTTTGAGAACCCTAAATTTAATTTTAGGTGACCGGCCACATAAATGTACAAATGGTTTCCATTTGACAACCCTTGTTAGTTATACAACCATCCCTCAGGAGATACCAATGTTTCTTAAATTTTGTCTCTACATTTTTTGATCACTTGGCACCTATTATGGATAGTCAATGGATGACCACTAGAAACGACGGGCAAAATCGACCACCGCATCTGCAGACTGCTTTTACCTGAGGATCCCAAGTCCTGCCAGCCACCAGACCTCTAATGGTTGATAAAGACCCGAGATTCACCCGATAGAACACACCTACTGGGATCCTATCATACACGAACTTGCTGATAATTGGCGCCCAGCACTTCTAAGAGGAAAACACTGTCTTCTCATGTGATGTTTCACAAGTTTTATGGATACAGGGTCACCACCAGTGGTAGGGCAACTCCCAACCTCAACGGTGGAAACAGTACCCTCCCATACATCCTCTCTACATTTTACCATGTGGAGACAGACACTACATCGACAGCCCTGACACAAAGGTCGTCAGGCACACTGTCCCTGATCGATCTAGCGCTAATGATGAACCCACAGTTCAACGATAATTAATGCTGGCAGTCTTCCACCCTCACAGGGGCCAACACCATGCTACCAGCAGAAATCAGTGAGCTATAATTCTAAAATAATGAACTGCAGTTACTCCTGCAACGGGCATACCAGCTAGCTGAACAACAACTTGCTGGACAAGGATACAATGATCAAGGTCCGCGAGCTTCTACAGAAGAACTATAGAATGATCAAGGTCCAAGAGCTTTTCAAGCCAAACATTACAATGATCGTGATCCGAGAGCTTTTACAGCCAGACCTAACATCCGGTTATTCGAGCTTCAGATTCTATTGGAACATGAGAAATCTAACCAGAAAAAGGCAGAAGCAGAGGTATTTTGTCTGCAACAGAGCACTGCCAACTACACTCCAGGCACACATCCAAGTACAATGGCATCACCAAATCCAAATGGTTTCACAGTTTGTAGAATGGGGGTTCTACCAACAGTCGAACAACCGCTGTCAAACCCTATGACCACAGAGGGTCAGTCCTGGGCCTCTAAACACTGTGGCTTATCCTATCCCAAGTATAGACCTCTGAATGGACATTGCATGACATCAGGATTTGCTACACAATAGCAATCCTCAAATGGGACAAAATGGAGTACACAAGATCCTGGCTCCCAACCCATATCCATGAAGTGTAGACTCTGCTTTCTTGGACTGCTGTTTACCCTATGCGGATGTCTTTTCAGTGGATTACACTAAAATCCAGTCACCAATACACACATGGCTGGAACCTACCCTGCTTGACCCACAGGGAGCAGCCTTGCTAAAAAAATCCCAACGCTCAGTGCAAATTGTTGCCCAAGTTCCCAACTTCACAGGAAAAAGGGTACTTTTAAGAACTGGATACTTCAAATCACGAAAGTAGCTACCCCTTACATAATTACTGATCCCTAACGATGGGTCACTTTCTTGGATTCTTACCGAGGATGCTTTGACATGGTGGCAGAACATGGAAGATAAAACGCCTTCATTTCCGCAAACACTAAACCATATGAGAGGCAGCTTCGGTGTTGTGAACCTGACCACCAAAACAAGAAACGACTGTCGAAACTATGCCAACAGCATGCTCAATGCAGCTATGACTTCATAAACAACATGTGCATCCAGTTCCGAGCATTACATCGAGTGCCTAACATGAAGACTCAGGTTGAACAAATCAATCATGCTCTACATCCAGACCTTGCTCAGATTTCAAGTGTCTCAAGTTAGAGACTGGCAGCACTTCTACAACCTTGTGGATCACCATGAATATGTCCTCCTTTTAGCTGTAACCAGAGAAGCTAAAACCGTGACAGTCGGGACTTCTCAACCTCCATCAAATAACAAATGGGATGTCTCCAAAATGGACAACCGCCCCATATATACTGGGAAACGGGAATATTTCAGCAACATAGACTCCAAACCCACCAACTGCACAACCGAAACCTGCACAGAAACCCGCTGATCATCTACACCTGCCCGATGGGATGTTTAACCAAAGCCAAAACCCAAGAAAATGCTCAACTGGCTAATATAATAGTGGTCGGGAGCTTTGACCCTAATCCGGACATCCCGGACTACAGTGATTAACAGCCGTCTTGTCCAACTTCAGTCTGGCCAACAAGACAGAAAGAAAACCATGGACATCGAGACCACGTAATTTCCACGATCAACTTGAATGATTTGACACTTTTTTTGTGTATCCTTGTGTTTTACAACTGCTTGCTCAGTTTTGAACGTTTTCTCTGTTTTTTTAAACCTACAAATGTTTCATTTTAGCCGTTTTGACACATTCCTTATGTAAGTGTTTTGACCTCCGATAGTTCCGAAAAAAAATTAATAACAAAGGTCAGTGTTTTGACCTCCGATATTTCCAGAAAAAAATTAATTTTACAGTTTTCTTTCTGCTTACCTACTCTTAACTTAAATATCTCCCGATTTCATTACATATGGATTTCTTTGGGGAAGGGGGAGTTACGGCAGGATGCTTTAGGAGGTTACCTTATGATTCTTATGATTTAGTTCAAATTCAGTTTAACAATGATGACTAAGTCGCTGCTGAAGTAGGAGCATTCTCCTGAAATTGGGTACGACCCTCCATATCATATGGCATTTATTTTCTGACTGTAGGGTACTGAGTTGAATTGAATTGATTTAAAAACATCTGGAAATCAAACAATGGGAAATTCGTTTGATTACCCCAATTTCCTGTATTGACAAGCAATTGAGGTACTCAAACAAAAGAAAATTGGTTAAATCTACCCAAATTTACAGATGGTGCTAATCCCAAGGGTCACATGAGGATCATATCCTGTTAGCCCTTGGGTATATATAAGAGCCTAGCATCTTAAGGAACCTCAGTAAGTCTAAGACTCCAGAGCTGTACAGTTGCTGAATACTTGTATTACTATGCCATGTTACCCCATATGGAAAAATGATATGCGATAAATATGTTTCAAATACATTACCAATAAATGGAAAATATACCAAAATTGGCCTAATCTAATATATGGATAATAGATTGACATATATTTGCAATATATTCCACTTTGACGTAATTATATGAAACATATATTATGCATATATATATATATATACATATATTGATAGTATATGCTTCACATATCATTTTTCCATATGGGACAAAACATGGAAATACAGAAATTGTTCTATTCTAATCTAAAAAATGTTTGAACTCAATTTGTAACCTAAAAATAATACTTTCTGTGAAGGATTTTTAGCTATGTCTATAGCCAAAACTATCTCACTGAAGATAACAAACTCAGAAATTTCCTAGTAGGAACGAAATTGGAATTAGTCTTGTCCATCGCTACATTCCATCGATCGTCCTAAGGGCCATTTGTCAGTTGAACGCATGGTAGTTCGCAACCTCTGTTAATTGTCTAACTGCCCATTGAGAGATACACATATCTCTTAAATTTGTTTCCTGCCTTTTTGGTCAATCGGCACCTATTATGGATAGTTACCAAATGACCACTAGAAATAGCAGGCCAAAGGGACCTCAGTAGTACAGTACACCCACATAGTGAGAGTGGGTGGCGATTTCCAGGGGAGTTGGCCACGCTCCCAGCCACCAGAAGTGACGTCATGCCCCGCCCCCTAACCGTAAATCCCTAAAAACAAGATGGCGGCCCAGAAGTGACAAAAAAACAAGATGGCGTCCACCGGAAGTAAAGCAAGACAAGATAGTATCATCTGAATGGACGAAAAACACGATGGCGGACCAGAAGTGATGAAAAATTTACCGGAAGTGACAAAAATGACGGAAAATGATAGAAAATGGCAAATAATGTGCGGAAAATTCAAATAGGGCATGGAAAATTCAAATTTAGTAGCGAGAGGTTCTAATACCGGCTGGAAATTTCAAATTAGGGAATCATGGAACTACTATGACGAAAACATGATAGCGGCCACCGGAAATGATGCCAAATACAAAGGAAAATGGCAAAAAAAAGAAAACAAACATGCATGCTAAAATAGTGGAAATCTATAGTGCGTAGGGTTAATCTAAACAAAAGAAAGTAGGGATAATCTAAACAAAAAAACCCAAGTAGCAATGGGAAACAAAAATGATGTCAAATTGACGTCATTTTTTGGTCATTTTTTCCAAAAACACTTCTCACGTCGAAAAAAACGTCATTTTTTGGTCATTTTACTGACCAAAAAATGACGAACTCGAAAAATGACGAAAAAATGACATCATTTTACTGACCAAAATATGACGAACTCAAAATGACCAAATAAAGACCAAAAAAGGACGTCATTTTACTGACCAAAAAATGACCAACTAAAGGACGAAAAAATGACCAAAAAAAAACGTCATTTTTATGACCAAAAAATTACCAACTAAACTTTAACAAAAATTTATAGAACTCCAAAAATTTTAGAGGAGGGGATGATCAGGGCCCTTTAGATTTGGAGCATGCCTACCCATATGGAAAAATGATATGCGATAAATATGTTTCAAATACATTACCAATGAATGGAAAATATATGGAAAAT
>JAQGAE010002458.1:0-17761 GCA_034696685.1 Julus scandinavius | reverse complement strand
AAAGTGAACAACAGGATGGAAAAATTAAGTATGTCACATACACGGAAAACTCGAAATATGGGCATATTAGAAATTGGAAATGTATATGGCCCAGTGTTGGGCAGTAATTGAGTACATTGAATGAATGAGTAACCAGTAAAAGAATACCGAGCACAAAGAGTAATTTGAATACAAAATGTACAAAAGTAATGGAATACAAATGTACTCAAATCGTACGAGTACAATGTACTCACAATGTGCGATTACAAATGTCCTTGAGTGTTAACTTAATATGAAATTATGAGTATTAACGTAATCTGAGATGAGTATAGGATTAAGTACTAATCGAGTATGAATAGAAATACCCTTAAGTAATTGAGTAACGAAAATGAGTAACTCGAAATGAGGGTTATCCTAAAAGCTAATATGAATGTATCCTAATTTTTAGAATTCTACTTATGATCCTTTTGTTATTAAATATTCTATTCTTTTTCCCCTCTAATTATTAAGATTATTTTGCTTTATTTTGTGTTCTCATATTCATTAAAGATTTTTAAAACTTTATTTGAATGACAATGCTCAAAAAGTATAACATATAAAAATCATTCTCGCGTCTTGGACAAAAATGTGAATTTTCGGGGCACCCTGCAACAGTGTGTCTGATGGTAATTCTTTCACTATAGATCATCCTTATTATTCAATTTAACTTAGTACCCATAAAGTCAACATAGCAGTGCCAGTGTCGATAAGCAAAAGTTATTATTATCATTATATTCCGATACTATCCTCAATTGACCACCCCATTACCAGACACTTTATTCTCAAGCTACATAATAACATATAGACACTACTTGAATTCCAGATGACATTCTCCTGAAAGCAAGAGGACATGTTATTTCAGGTGGTTATCAAACGCCATAAATTATAGTGCATATATATATGTAGTGTCATCAACGCCATGATTTTAATTAAAGGATCACATCTGGAAAATTACAGCGCCATATATGGCGAGTCTACAAGAGAAAACTTCCACGGAATTACAGGGTGTCACCGTCGCCATTCTACAAGTGTCCCGCTATCAAACGCTCCGTTCTAAAGAGTTTTGCGTGTAGGATGGTATAAAATACCACATGAGAAGGGTAAAAGATCCCTCTATAGACTCCATCCTTCTCAGGAACTTATAAATCTAAAAAGGTGGCCTAACATCATTTTATGAAAAGCAAGTGAAACACGTGTTCACAGCTGTTCACGTTATTTTGTCTACAACCTGTGCATGTAACCATCTTATACCGGTATTAAATATGTATGAAACATGGTGAATTTCGACATGGGGAAGGTTTTAAAAATCGCTTAGCACCATATTGGGAATGGATTTTTGTGGTTTTCTAGTACCCAAAAACATATTAGAGGGTGCGGTCTACGTGGGCTAAGAAACCAACCCAACAATCTAACGAGAAACGCTGTAATCTTCAATAAACACACATGTCACCATGGATAAGTTCTTATTTGGGATGTCACAATCGTTCTACACTGAGAACAGGAGCCCACCTTTAGGGAGGCAAAAGAGGTGAAGAATGCGGACTTACGTATGATATCATGGGCAGATTCCAAGAGGCGGCGACATGGGCTTCGACGTCGCAGGTGTCCTCGGGGCCGAAAAATGCGATGGCCCCTTGCCTCCACTGGTGAGTGAGGGCCAAGATAGTTTTGCGCCTATCGCTCAAGCAATCGTTCCATATGAAGTTGAGCGTGTGGTTGGCCAGCAAGGTCTCGTTTCGATTGATATTCTCGATGGCATACTTCAGGGCCCCGGAAATACTAAGGCCCTGGGCCTTGCTGGCGTACGGCCCATGCAGGCTTGTCAGGTATCCAATGGTGAAGTTTTCGGCAAGACAAGGCCCAGAGACGAACAACAGGGCGGCGACGACGACCCCGACCGTCGTCGCCAGTGTCCATCGTCGCGGGGTGCACATGCTCGCGCTGTACAATCACGACGGACGAACGCCGGACTCTGGTGTTGTTTGTCTCCTCATTAGGTGATAAAAACCCTAGTTTTTTTTAAATATATAATCCAGCGATTTAAGTCTAATTATTGTTCATTAGCAGCGGTGGGCTCGAGGTGAGGAGCACGTGATGCGGTGTTGGTGAAAATAGGGCACTTTTTGGCTGTTTGCCCGTCGCATTCCGATCTCGACGAAACAAAGTTGAGTTGGCGACGAACGGTCGTCATCGTCGCGGCATTCGAACACGTCGCAGCGACGTTCGAGTAGCACCTCAAGTGCGGGTCGTTGCTGCTTCTGCTGTTGCTGCACTACCAAAACGCTAAAAATGAAAAAGCAAACCACTCCTGGAGGAGGAGGATGGAAATCATCGACATCACATCCCTTTTTTGATAGGCGAGTCCAAATGCGAGGGATGCCAAAGGGGTGAGGTGAACGGGGGGAGGAAACTTGCTTAATTCGGCCGTTGGGTGAACACAACAGTGGCTAGAGGACACGTGGGCGGCACGACGTTTCAACCCTTTCGGTTTCAAAATAACCGATAGACGCCTAATCCAACACTCCCGAACACTTTTTTTCTTTAACTAAAGTTTGGGTGTGCCACAAAGTTGGCACGTGCTTCAAGCGTGGTGTTCTTTTTTTTAAATTCCCCACCGCTAATTCAAGGTGCGAAACGAAAATTAACAACAACTACTTGTTGGGTGTAATTTAAATTCTGTTGTTAAAACCACACACACAAAAAAAAAACACGATAGCCACGTACACGTGTTGTCGTCACTCCTGCTTACACGACACACTGTATGTACCACCAACACGTTGCGGTCACGTGTCCACTATATCACTACACGAATTATATTATCCACACCTCCAAAACTTATAATTATATCCGAGCAACGGCGAAGTTCTACCTTCTAAAATAAGACTACTTATCAATTCGTTGTTAGGCTAGAACACGCGTTGCGAGAGCACGGGCAGGCTAACCACCCTTCCGGCCGCAACGTCCACCGCGGGTCACCGTCGGTCCAGCGGTCGAACAACGAAGTTAGGCTTATAAAGCCGCACGTGACACGTAGACGGCGAACTATAGAGCTCTCTAGCGAACGATCCTCGTCCGATTTGGCCAGCTGCTGATTTCGGGAATGTGGAGATTCTTGCCTTTTCTTCGTCGTCGTCGTGGTTGTTGTTGTTGTTTACGGTCCACTCATTGGCATAGACGAAACGCAGACCCGATGTCGCCCCCGTGCCGTCCACGCTTCGAATGGGCGACGGCCGGTGACTGCAGCGACGTGAGCAGTGTAATTCGGTGGTGGGGAGAAAACGGAGTGGGCACCGCGCCACTCAGCGTCCATTTTCGTGAGCAATTTGGCAGCTGAGCACAGTTGGATCATTAGCGCCAAATTGCTTCCCTTCTCGTAAACGGTTGACCTCAGCGCCATCTTTCCTCGCATGCACGCATGGCATAACCCCCTTTTTTCGGGTATACCTGCCTGCCAGGCATCTCTCTTCAACCCCCTCTTGTCGTTCGTGCCATGGCACCACACGGCACTGCAATTGGTGACCTCCCGCAACACGCGGGTTCAACGGGGTCAATTGAATCGGGACGCTCGTGTTCAGGGTCGAAGGTCAAGGATCTTCAACGAAAGAAGAAAAAAAGCAGCTATGTTCATAAAGTCATCTAGGTTGTTCTGAAATTTAAGAAGCAGCTTATCAACATCGTAACTGACTCAGCACCCCCTAGTGGCGTATGGCATTTTTAACTTGTCAGCACCAATTTACTCCACAAACGGTCCATTTCTAAGCGCACTATAGCAAATGGAATGGTTATGCCACCAGGGGGTGCTGAGCTGGAATAAGACGGGTGGAAAATAATATTCGGGAAATCCCACAAATGACATTTATATCCACATAAATAAATGTCATGCTAAAGGTTCATACGCCGCTAGGGGGTGCTGAGCTGGAATGTTGCTCGTAGTTTGGAACCTCCAACATGGCCGCTCACATTTACAGCATTTCGACAAAATGTGGACTCTTCAAGAGTAAAAGGGCTCGGAAAATGTCATGCTAAAGGTTCATACGCCACTAGGGGGTGCTGAGCTGGAATGTTGCTCGTAGTTTGGAACTTCCAACATGGCCGCTCGCATTTAACAGCATTTCGGCATAATGTGGCCACTTCAAGAGAAAAAAGGCTCGGGAAATGTCATGCTAAAGGTTCATACGCCACTAGGGGGTGCTGAGCTGGAATTTTGCTCGTAGTTTGGAACTTCCAACATGGCCGCTCGCATTTAACAGCATTTCGGCAAAATGTGACCACATCAAGAGTAAAAGGGCTAGGAAAATGGCATGCTAAAGGTTCATACGCCACTAGGGGGTGCTGAGCTGGAATGTTGCTCGTAGTTTGGAACCTCCAACATGGCCGCTCACATTTAACAGCATTTCGGCAAAACGTGGCCACTTCAAGAGTAAAAGGGCTCGGAAAATGTCATGCTAAAGGTTCATACGCCACTAGGGGGTGTTGAGCTAGAATGTTGCTCGTAGTTTGGAACTTCCAACATGGCCGCTCGCATTTAACAGCATTTCGGCAAAATGTGGCCACATCAAGAGAAAAAGGGCTCGGAAAATGTCATGCTAAAGGTTCATACGCCACTAGGGGGTGCTGAGCTGGAATTTTGCTCGTAGTTTAGAACTTCCAACATGGCCGCTCACATTTAACAGCATATCGGCAAAATGTGGCCACATCAAGAGTAAAAGGGCTCGGAAAATGTCATGCTACAGACTCATACGCCGCTAGGGGGTGCTGAGCTGGAATTTTGCTCGTAGTTTGGAACTTCCAACATGGCCGCTCGCATTTAACAGCATTTCGGCAAAATGTGGCCACATCAAGAGTAAAAGGGCTCGGAAAATGTCATGATAAAGGTTCATACGCCACTAGGGGGTGCTGAGCTGGAATTTTGCTCGTAGTTTGGAACTTCCAACATGGGCGCTCGCATTTAACAGCATTTCGTCCCAAAATGGACATGGAGCATAAAAGCACAGCAATGTTAGGAATTCTATATAGAAGAGTGCCAAATGGGGTTTATTAATGTCAAATTTAAAGTTGTAATAAATGTGCAGCAGTTGTTTACTATATAATTGTTGTTTAATTAGGTTTATACTGCAGTTTAATTAAAAATAATCTGGATAATTATACTGTAAATCTGCATGTGAAGTACATTTGGAAAATTCTGTTTTACTGCATTACTCTAGTTAGTTTTCAGCTGGGTCAACAGTTTTAAAATGTCATAAAACTGGTTTGTTTTACAGAGTTGTACATCGTCAAGTGAAGAATATTGTTTCCGATATTCCGCCCTAGTAAATTTTACCCGAAAAGTCATCACTATTAGGGGCCATTCAAAAATTATGTCACACCTCAGCTTGTTTTTTGTGACAATTGTGACCAAGGTGTGGCTCGGTAATGTGACATCACACAATCAAAATTTATTTCAAACTGTAAAAAATATGCGATAAATTTTTTTAAATTTTTTTAACATTTGAAATTTTGAATAGCAGTCGGAAAACAAGATTTGGGTCCTGTAGTGACTTAAAACTTTCTTCCCGATAAAATTAAAAAGAATATAGAATTATTAAAAAATAATGGGGGGGGAAGTAATCGACGGGTTGTGACATCATTATGAATGGGGTGTAGTGAAATCTGTGACAAAGGGGTGAGGGGGTGTTTAAAATGAGGTAAAAAAGTGTGACAATTTATGGATTACCCCTTAGCAGTTTAGTTAAAGGCATTGTGGGCAACAACAAAATGAAAAACTATGGCGCTCCATGCAGTTGACTCGTTGGGATCACGTGATGTGACTTCAGTGACAAACATGTTATTCAATCTTAGGTTGTCTGATAAATGTTGTTTGGTATTGGTCATATCGATTTCACTTAATCACGCATGCAAGCTAGGCATGACGTCAGAAATGGCACTAGATGAATAATGATAGCTAAACGGATGTACAACGAGTAATTTAAAACTCCTCTATTAAACTCTAAAAACACTTGGCGAGTCCATCGTCCGAATTAAACTGTGAACTGAACTTTTCATCTTTGAGCGTTTCAATCCGATATTTCAAAGTGAAACACGAATAGTTATCAAACATAAAAAAATCTGCAAATATAGCAGCTGGTTAAAGAAACCGTTAATCAAAAAAATCTGGAAAAATGTCGTGAAATTGACAGTGGGATGGGTGCTTGAAAATTTATAGAATGGACCTTTGTATACTCCAACGCAATTTCAGAACACCATACTTTACAAACAAAAAGTTAAGGACGTCCAATACAGGGGAGGAGGGGGGGGGGAGGGGAGATTTTTGAAGGAATTTCGGGGACGTCTTTTTTGAATGGCCCCCAAATTGAAAATTCAAGGGACGTTCCGTCATTGAGAAACGCCAGAGGGCGCTGCTTCAGTTTAGCATGAGCGATTAATTAGTCTGTTTTATGGACACATTCAAATTGCTAGAAGGCTACGGTCAACAACCCTTTTCCAAGTGTTTTTGGGGGGTAATTTATACGAAGAGTCGATAAGTTTAACGGCTAGGCAGACGTAATTAAAAGGGTAATTTGTCGTTAAGTGCGTGATTAAACATAAATTTGAGCAGAAATATATCATCGTCGATGAATGCTTCAAATTTTAGTGACAAGAACAATTCTTGAAAATTATTATAGCCTTTCGGCCAATTTCTACGTTGCCAAACTTTTTAAATTTATGTCTGTCTCTCTGAAGATGCGAAATGATGAAGGAAAGCCAAACTTCTGAAATATGTAACCACTAATGCATTGGCTAAAAGAGGATAAATATGAATTTCAATGAACTGGATGAGAGCTATCAACTGCAATGACAAAACCGCTTATATCTGTGACAGGCAATTAATTCATTGTGAAAGTATATACGATTCAAAATGACTAATAAGATTTTGGGTCATTAATTTCCTCTCTTATCTTTAGTGGAGTTAACAAACCTATTATTGGACATAGAGTAACACGAAAATGCTACCATAATTACTGTCAATGTGGTTCTAATAACATGGCTAATACAGTAGAACCTATCTAAAAGCAGACTCTTGGGACCGGTTAAAAATATGCTTTTAGACAGGTTCATAAACAGATATGCGCACATATATTTGCAAAATAGGGAATTTCCCCTTGCAGGTCCATTGTTGATATTCCCTTACAAAATCATTGGGGTCAATAAGAAATTATTCATTATTACTTTAGGGAGGTTAATTCATTTTTACACGGGTCCGGCATATCTTATGCTTTTAGAGAGGTGATGCATTTATACAGGTTCTACTTTACCACTATATGAAAAAATGTTTTTTGAGTTCACACGTAAGTAATTATGTGCTCTTTATTGTTACAAATGGTTTTAGTATTAAGGTGGTATATAACCTTATCACTTTCAATGGGTGAAATTTGAAAACACAATCACAGCCAAACAAAAAGAGATTAAATAAAAATAAAAAATCTTTAAAATAGCTTGATAAATCAGCAATGGTAACATATTGTCGTTTTTCACTTTGAAATAGTAGATTTTTTTAAATTAATAAACAAGTTGGAAAAATGTCCGTTAATTTGCATTCTCATGTTGCCACCTGCTGGAAGAATGTGCAAATTAACGGATTGGCTGTGATTGTGTTTTAAAATTTCAGCCATTAAAAGTGATAAGGTTATATACCACCTTAAAGTGGAGGAAAATTCATACCCAGTGGTGCTAGTTATCAGATAGCAAAAACAAGAAATGCTTATGGGCCTTGGGTTTTAGAGGGCCTTCCCAAGGACCCAGGTCGATATTTCTGTTTTTGATGTCTTTGTTGCAAATTGAACAGTGGTGGTGTAACAGCTATTTTGCTTTTGGGCCCAAACATTGTAGTACCGCCACTGTGGGTCCATACCCAGTTTACTTGTTCTGTATACCATAGCTATTTGTTGTAAACAAGTAACTTTTTGTGTACTTACGAATTGGTCCTGTAGATGAATGAGAGGAGTGTAATGGCCGGTTGGGTTTTGTATCCCGAAAAAACAAGATAAGTGTGTAACATCAGTGCAATCATAACATCACATTTCGTGTTCCCCAATGTGGTCCCATTATCCGGAATGCAATAAACTGTAGTTTCATTTGTGCACTTATTGAGATGGCACAGCATCCAAAAATGTCATGTTGCTATGCAAATGAAATGAGAATGAAATTTATCTCAAAGCTATTTTCATTTCTTTTATTTATTATTTTTGTTGCATGCATTACTTTTATCTAGCACTGAGCCACTATGGTATGTATTTTTAATTAAGTTTATGCACCCAGACCAGAGAACAATAATAATTCGTATTACCTTTTGCCTTTGGCTTTCATTTGAATCGTAATAAAAAGCTATAATCCCATTTCGCATATCGTTTGTATACTTGACGACGGCTTTAATTAAGGTAACTTTTAGCATTCACGAATTCCACCTCATATCAGCATGATGCAGCAAACTCATTTATACTCATGAAGTTATGAAATGAAATTGGACAGCAGAAACCCACGTAATTAATAAGCACTCGGATGTCCACATGTCGCATTCTTCCCGCCCTACCCTCGACACCCCAAAATACTTTCAAAACTGGCTTCCAGCTAAGAAATCCAATAATTAACACTCGCTCAAAACTGATTTAAATCACAACAGGAGACAACCAATTAAGTGACGCGTATTACATGAACAGTTAAGATAAGAATTTTGAGGAAAATTAACTGTTTGAAACATTTAAAAAGAACATGTGACAACTGGCGACAAAATGACTAACTACAGGCACTAGTCAGTTTATGCCTGATTCACACTATCCGATCAAAACAAAACTCACCATGGGATCATTAAAAAATGACGTCCTCAAGAGGGGGAGGGGGTCTACTGGCATGTGGACACCATGTGGACAGGGGGGGAAGGGGGGAGAGTCATTATGGACGTCCACTAATGATGATAATTTCTGTTGGATTTTCTGTTTAATTGAGTTTTAAAGGCCAGTGAACTTGAATTTGAAAAATTTCAATGGGTTGGACTTGCGAAGATACTCACAGTTGAATGAGGGAGGTTTGGGTGGGGGTGAGAATTGTTTGGGGTGGCTTGATGGATCAGCAAGTGCATCATATTGTTGTTTTTCACTTTGAAATGGTAGATTTTTTAAAATTAATATACAAGTTTGAAAAATGTCCGTTATTTTGCACACGCTGCCAGCTGGTGGCAGCATGGGATAGGCAAGTTGTGAGTGCAAAAATTCAAATAATAATTTAATTTAAAAAATGTACTGTTTTAACTTGAAAAATGACACGAACATGACCTTGCTGATTTATAAATCAATCTTAAACAATTTTTCTTTTTCTTTAATCTTTTTTTGTTTGACTGTGAGTGTCTTTGCAAATTTTCCCATAATTTGAAAGGGATAGGGTTGTAATCCCCCTTAAACACTAATTTTATGCTGAAATTTCCCATTCACATTTTTTGGACACCTTACTTTAAAAAAAAAATTAAGGACATTTATGAGGGAGAGGTGTCTGGGCTAAAATGGACACCATGTGGACAGAGGGTGGGGTTGTCAATTTTTGAAGGAATTTGGGGACTTCCTTTTTGAATGGCCTCTAATAACTTCAGTCAGAAAAAAAGCAGGTCACTAGTCTGTTCTCTACTCAGTCTACTGCAACAATTAGCATTTAACAAAGTCTGGTACAGAAGAAGGACTGCATGGCCCCAAAGCATGTTCAGATGCAGTCAGGTTTCTTTTCTGCATCACATGGCCAAGGAGAAATTTCTGCTGTATCTAAACAAAAGGACATTTGGACAGATCACCAACGTACCAGTTGAAATAGTGGCTATTTTGGGTTGAATCAGGTCGCTCACCAGGTCAAGTACTCCATCCAACACCACTTGAGCCTTTACAGGCCCCAAATAGTATTGAGCTTCGGGGAACTCAGTTTTGAGGTGGCGCAATTACATATGTGCAAGAGTAGTGAATTGCTGTCTTTAAGGTAGAATTAGGCCTTTGGAAACCACAACCTGGACAAAGTACTGGAGTGGAATGTGACATCCAAGGCCGTATATATGGGGGGATATTGGGGATAGATCCCCCCCCCCCGAAATACAATAATTTTACAAATTTCAACCAGAATCCGCCAATGTTTAACCCGAATCCGCCAATTTTCAGCGATTTTTGGACCATATCCCCCCCGAAATGTGATCACATATACGGCTTTGGGCCAGCTCCAGAAAGACTACCCTCTCTATCTACACTGTTTCCCAAAAAAAAAAAAAAACATTCCCTAAGAAAATAATCAGAACTTTGTGAAAAATGATTCGATTGAAAGGAATTTTTTAAGTTATATACTTTAATTAATAGACATTCAAATTTGCTGCATAGGTGGTGCTGCATGTTAGTTTTACTTTTATTTTCGGTATGTCTTTCATCCACTGGCGGATTTAAGGGAAAAGGCACAGGGGGCAAGGTACCATTCAGGGCGCAGCCCATCCATGGGTGGGCAGAACTAATATAAGGACCAAGCCAAATAAGAAAAGTAGGTCCCAACCTCCAATCCATACAAATTTATGTTTTATGGAGTGATGTGAAATGCATAACTGCATTTATTATGCACAGGTATATATATAAATATACCTGTGCATAATAAACACCACTAAATGCCAGTATGCACAGTATGCAATAATGATAGCATATAATGCAACACTTGCTGCAGTATTCACAACTGATGGTTGTATATTTATTATACACAGGTATATACGTATATATATATGTGCATAATAAATGACAGTATGCACAGCATGCAATAATGATAGCATATAATGCAACACTTGCTGCAGCATTCACAACTGATAGTTGTATATTTATTTTGCACAGATACCTGTGCATAATAAATTAGTGGCACAATCATTGCATGTGCGCAACATGCAAAGTATATCAAGTATGCCACCATCATTTCATACTGTCATAGTGCCACAATAAATGTTATACAGACTACTTTCATTGTATATACAAGCAGTTTTAGTACAGTATAGTCTACTGTCATTGTATGTCATTGCACGGGGGAAGGGGGGGGGGGAGGAACAAAAAGGACATTTGCCCCCTGCGATGGATTAAATGTCTAATTTTGGGACTTGTAAGCTTAAAAAGTAAAGATTTTCAAAACGCTCTGCATTATAGTTTCTTTGGGCTAGGACTGAGGGCCCCCCTCCTCCTCCGTTAAAGCCGCCACTGGATGGACTCTCGGTGGACTTCATTCACATTTAAAAAAGATAGACCAAACGGGTTTTGATTTATTTTCTTAGGGAGTGTTTTTTTGTGGACACAGTGTAAATATATATATGAAAAACATATATGAAGTTATAAGTAGCTAATTATTTCGCATTTCGTTTCTATATTTCTTCTTTATAATATTGGAGAACACATCAAACACTTGGAAGTATCTTGACGAGATCTGTACGATCCTTTCATGTAGTTAATAGTATTAATTAGTATTTATGAATTTGAATATTTAAATTAGTTTTTTCCCTTAAGGACTAAGTAAAATCACCAGGGTAACAGATTGAAATTATTCTTTAAGAACGAGTATCGATCATTTTATCAAAGCTAAAAGGATACAAGTACATCTTTGACGTAGAAACGCGCTAGTTTTATAATTAATATATGGTTACTGCCATCATTTTATCGATCTGTTCCGAATAGTAGGTACTCCAGTCAAAGAATTTCCTAAAATTCGCTGTAGTGACAGTAGTCAGAAATCCGAGACGCTAGGTCGAGGGAATAGAAGAAATCATTATTATCCCAAAAATCACTCAAATATAGCCTTTGCTCCACATCTGGTAATGCCGATAAACGGCTATTTTGGGCACGACGTAATAACCACTGCCAAAATGCCAAAAGATTGAAACTTTTTTTATATTGAAAAAGACGAGATTAGCGTCATCATAGATTGACCATAGATCAAAACGAATTGACGTTGGGTTCGAAAACCGCCTACTGGCCAGTGGTCATTTTCAGGATCAGTTGCTTATAAATTGATGAAGACGTCTGTCCAACATCAATTCCAATTACCCCTATTGACCCCAACCATTTACTTTCCTTCTTTTTAGGGTGATTTCAAATGAAATTCCCTTTCTAAAATGTGTTCCGGTTCAACAATTGAGATTATAAGTGGACGTAGTCTTGCCTGATTGGATACTTGAGGTGTGATTTTAGGCAAGAACAATTGACGTTTTACGACGATTGAAAGCTGAGAAAACGGCTATGAAACTGGACCTCCTTAGCCGCCTGAATCCCATTTACTAAATTTGGATTACACATCGGGCTATAAAATGAACCACTCAGGAGTATTAAAGTGCAATGAAGGGTTATAAAAGGGAGGGCAAGGGGTGATGACATCCCTTAACCTTTTCCCTTTACGAGAAGAGCAATGATCAGGACTCATTTTGTAAAAAAAAATACCATATACAAAAGTTGATACTTTTTTCAGATGGCAAAATGTGAATTTTTTAAACTTTATACGCAATTATTTTCAGTGTTTTAAGCTGGAGGCTAGTCGTAAATTCTCATCGGATTTTTACGTCAAATTTGAGCTAGAAATTTGGGGCGTTTTATATATGCTCGAACAATTTTTTCCACATCTTCGAGGGAATTTTGGGCCGCACGCGAGCCAAATATAAAAATATTTCGAGACAGATAGACAAGTAGGTTAGGAAAAAGGTCGTAAAACTTGATCTAACTTCGTTATGTGTGTTTATCGAGTTTGCGTAGGTCTAAAAACGAAAAAAAAAAAGTTCACGTTCACTTTTTCTCGCCTACGTTATTATGCCGAACTTATTTATTTATCCGAAAATAAGACATCCCGTCCCTTGTAATTAACCAGTCAAAACTTTTCCAAACCGTAATCGAGTTTGAGACCCGAAACGGTCTGTAATTGGGGTTTCAAAGGGGAAACCGATGCTTCCAGCCATTTCCACGGACAGGCAATAATTATCCAATAGGAATTTAAAGAAAATGCCGAAATTTCTCATAAAGAGATCATCTAGTGTGTAATAGTATTAGCGATCATCACTTTTAATGGCGATGAACCACCCACTAGGAGGCGCACCTGGGCATGTTGCTAGAAGGAGACACGGTGGTCCTCATACCACACGCACGATTAGCTTGTGTGGATTTTTTCGCTAAATGATAAAGGTTCCGTGCAGAGATCCTTGAAATTCACCTCAATATCTATGTTTAAAAACGTAAAAATCACACATTGTATGGGCCATACAAAATTACACACTATGTACTTTATACAAAAGCACACACTATGTGCCCTAGAAACTTCCCCACTGTGTGCCATGCAAACTCACTATATATATATATGTTGCATACAAAAGAACATACTATGTGCCCTAGAAAAATCACACATTGAGGGACAAAGTTGCACACTATGTACCATATACAAAAGTACACACTATGTGCCCTAGAAACTCACCCACTATGTGCCATACAAACTCACTATGTGATCTAGAAAATTCACCCAATGTGGGACAAAGTTACACACTATGTACCATATACAAAAGCACACACTATGTGCCCTAGAAAATTACCATGTTGCATACAAAAACACACTATATGCCCTAGAAACTTACCCACTATGTGCCTTAGAAAAATCACCCAATGTGGGACATAAAGGTACACACTATGCACCATATACAAAAGCACACACTATATGCCCTAGAAAATTACTATGTTGCATACAAAAACACTATGTGCCCTAGAAACTCCCCCACTATGTGCCTTAGAAAAATCACCCAATGTGGGACATGAAGGTACACACTATGCACCATATATAAAAGCACACACTATGTGCCCTAGAAAATTACTATGTTGCATACAAAAACACTATGTGCCCTAGAAACTCCCCCACTATGTGCCATACAAACTCACTATGTGCCCTAGAAAAATCACCCAATGTGGGACATAAAGTTACACACTATGCACCATATACAAAAGCACACACTATGTGCCCTAGAAAATTACTATGTTGCATACAAAAACACACTATGTGCCCTAGAAACTCACCCACTTTGTGCCATACAAAAACACACAATGGTGCACACAAAAGAACATACTATGTGCCCTATAGAAAAACCACCCATTGTGGGACATACACAATTACACACCATTTGCCATATACAAAAGCACACACTATGTGCCCTAGAAACTCCCCCACTGTGTGCCATACAATGATACAAAAGTACTATGTTGTATACAAAAGCACACACTATGTGGCATACAAAATTACACACTATATGCAGCACTGTATGTGGCATTTAAAATAACAATTTCACAATCACTACATGTGCTTGTAATAACATATCCCATTGCCAATTGCAATATGGACAGGACAAATCTCTGTTGCCATTTTAAGATATTTAAAAAAATAACAATATGCATTTTCTGCAAACTCTTTTTTGAATTAATTTTTCCCCCCATAAAAATGAAGCTTGAACGAGATTATGCGGAAGAGCAGGATTAAAGGGAACAATAAAATAGCCGTTACCATGCGAAGTATTGACGAGGGATTTCAACGAGGTTCGTAATACTGCGATGGCACAATAAAGCCCTATTAAGCCTAAAACACCTTTTGAAAGAAATCCAGATAACGAGGGATTATGAAATGGCACTAATAAGCCTAGAAAACAACACAAATGCTAAACCGGAATCAATTTCAATTTGGCAGAAGTTTTGCAAAAGTTAAGTACATGGCAATGGCGTTCTAACCGTTTACTTTCCATGTCCCAATTCCAGATGGGATTACATTAGGCAATGCGGATTAAATTAGGAGCAACTATTTTAATTAATTACGAACCAAAGTTGAGAAAATTAAGGGTGAACGAACTGAAGATGAACAGGTGGCAGCACTGTTTTATTGTAACGATAATTATCATGATTGTTTCATGACTGGCGTCATTGCTATTAGCTATAGTCCCACGTGACCCATATCTATTTACGTGGGACAAACAAAGAAGACCATGAGATTTACACTTCACAATAAACTAATAAGGAGTCTGTTATGCTATTACAATAGAACCTGTCTAAAAGCATACTTTCGGGACTGGTGAAAAATATTGTTTTAGACAGGTTCTTCAGCATACTTGTACAAATACAGCTACAAAATTGGGAATTTCCCCTTTTTTAATCTTAGATGAGTCACTAGCTATTGGGCACCATTTTATGCTTTTAGAGAGGTTATTCATTTGCACAGGATACATTTAGACAGGTTCTACTGTACTGCAAATAAAAATATATTAAAACCGAGCAAGACGTATACAGTGAACAAAAAAAAAATGCAACCGTATGTTGTCTCATAAGATTTTCAATGGTAATATAGCTTCATAATGAGCATGCACATTTTTGTAATATAAACAAAGAAAGATTTATTTTTTATATAGTTATTTCTGTTACTAGGGTATGGAGAGTTGTATGATAAAGGTCGTAACTGATTGTGTAGGTCGCTTCTTAACTTTACTTAAGGTTTGGAGGTCACTTTAGGAAAAAAAACCGTCAAGTTATTGTAGGTTAAGTGCAGAGAAGATACTGACTGGTACTGCTTTAAGGGCTTTTGTTATCGGAAATAACAGCAAAAAATAAAAACTTACAAACGTAAAGAAAGCTACTTTCAGAATTGATATCATTGTTTGCTAGAAGAGAAATAATGTAACCTATAAATCAGAGTAAATGAAGTTTATACTCAAAGATGTATTTGTTTAAATTTCTGTAAAGTAAATACGCAATGGCAGATGTCATCTTAAAAATCGAAAATGAAATTCTATCAAAAAACCAATTTAAGTTTCAACTAAAAAAAAACAAAATGCGGTCGATTTCATGTCGATATTTCTTTTATATATTAGGCGTATTTGCTCACTACTAACCCTGAAAAACACAATGACAAAGCACTCATCGATAACACATCAAAATTACAAATATATTACGCTTGGCTTGATTGCAATGAGGGATTTTTTTAGATTTGTGTGATTTAGCCCTGTAGATGTATCAACACGTAATATTTTAGTTAAAAAACTTTAACCGAGCAGATTTCAAGGTGAAAATACAAAGGAGAATACAAAGTGACTGGATCACGTAGAAGAACAAATATTATTTAAAATAATGAAAAAAAATCAATTTGGGTATAAAGAGTTTTAAAGCAAAAAATACAAGGAAATCAAACAATAAATTTGGAATTTACGCTAGTATATAAAATTTAAAATACTGTTTGAGTTCTTAATTAGTGTGTACTTATAACTCCAGCCGGAAACGTTGATTTTAGGGAAGTGTATGTGCGCAGGCGCATGGAACCTACATTACGGTAATTCAACGTTTCCGGCTGGAGCTACTAGCCTCTTTTATGAAAATACCTATTATCGTAAGATTGGATGTATCCACGACACAGAACGATGGACGACCGAACGATATAGGTTAATTTGCGTGTGGGTAAATATGGACCTATTTTGGCGCCAAAATAGGTTACCTGTCAAGTTGAAACTTTCGAAATTTGTATTTGAATTTAGGACCACGTGTAGTTGAAAATCGCCATTAACCTCCATTTGCGGGTCAAAATAGATAAAATGGTGAAATGATGTGGCTATAATTAGCCGAATTAGAGAAGATTTTTGCTCGAGATTAGTTACGTGTCTAGACCAGCGATGAAACTCCAAGATCATTCCAAGTCTATGCAAAAACTTTTGATAAATAAAACTAATGGGACTGACCTAAAAACTACAGCACAAACTAGCGGAAATCCAAGTGGTTTAAAATTGCTGCATGTTGAAACGTTTTAATTGAATTGTTTTACATTTGCTTAAGTATACTATAATCCGGAATCGTTAAAGATGATAAATTTATGGTATCTAAACGTGACTTTATGATGCACGAAACCAAATCTATTAAAACCAAAGCGATCCACATGTTACCCGGGTGAAAAAATGCTATACATACAAAAAACATAGATAAACTGAACCAACGCCATAGATTCATCCAATGGGTATTTCGAGAATGAGGGGGAAATGTAAAGGAAACTGGTTACGCAACTCTGGTTCTCCCTATTTTGGAAAATTGTGCTCCTATTTGGAACCCTCACAGGATGGTTCATATTCAGGATATAGAGATGGTCCAGTGTAGGACAGCCAGATTTGTTAAAGGAGATTACCAACATTCCGCGAGTGTGACAGAAATGCTCCTCTCTCTAAACTGAGACACATTGAGGTCCAGACGCGAAAAGTTATCTACGGGGTTATTCAAACGTTTTAATCTTTCTCGTAATTTACATCTTGTTTCCCATATTTTAACTCCTAACGACCATTATATAGTAGTATAGACATTATCACTCAAATCCTTTGACTGAGCTTGTTCGTATACCAAGACGGATGCTTACTATTGGTCCTTTTTGCATGCGATTAGACGATGGAATTACTGGCGAGAGTCTAGATTTAGTAAAAATTCAATCTAACAATGATGTCTAAGTCGCTACTGACGTAGGAGCATTCTCCTGATATGATTGGGTTCGACCCCCTTACAATATGGCATTTATTTGCTCACTGTAGGGTACTGAGTTCAATTGAACAGAAACTGTAAATATACATGGAGAATGATAACCTCCTATCCTTTAAGAATCTCTTGACATACGTAGATATTACAACCCTAGGCGATGCACTAAAGTCATCCAAACATATATTCCACTGGACAAAAAATCACTTAAACTT
>JAQGAE010002457.1:0-17763 GCA_034696685.1 Julus scandinavius | reverse complement strand
TCATCCCAACTGCCCCAAAGTAACAACCACTGTTCCAAAGCGATGAATGGCCCAATGTGACCCCAACTGCCCCAAAGTGATGCCTGGCCCAATGTGACCCAAACTGTCCCCAAGCGATGACTGGCCCAATGTGACCCCAACTGCCCCAAAGCGATGACTGGACCAATGTGACCTCAACTGCTCCAAA
Source organism: Julus scandinavius (assembly GCA_034696685.1). NCBI lineage: Eukaryota > Metazoa > Arthropoda > Diplopoda > Julida > Julidae > Julus > Julus scandinavius. The sequence goes on along the minus strand of JAQGAE010002457.1, from coordinate 17,576 downwards.
GCGATGACTGGACCAATGTGACCTTAACTGCCCCAAAGTGATGACTGACCCAATGTCATCCCAACTGCCCCAAAGTAACAACCACTGTTCCAAAGCGATGAATGGCCCAATGTGACCCCAACTGCCCCAAAGCGATGACTGCCCAATGTGACCCAAACTGCCCCATAGCGATGACTGGCCCAATGTGACCTCAACTGCCCCAAAGCGATGACTGCTCAATGTGACCCAAACTGCCCCAGTGATGAATGGCCCAATGTGACCTCAACTGCCCCAAAGCGATGACTGGCTCAATGTGACCCAAAGCGATGACTCGCCCAATGTGACCTTAACTGCCCCAAAGTGATGAATGGCCCGATATGACCTAAACTGCCCCAAAGCGATGACTGGCCCAATGCTACCTCAACAGTTCCAAAAGAATGACTGGCCCAATGTGACCCCCACTGTCCCAAAGCAATGAATGTCTCAAAGCAATGAGTAGCCCATTGTGACCCCAACTGACCCAAAGCGATGAATGGCCCAATGTTACCCACAGTGCCCCAAAGTAACCCCCACTGTCATAAAACGATGACTGCCCTACGTCACCCATCCACGGCCATAAAGCGATGACTGGCCCAAAGTGACCCCAACTGCTCCAATGTTACCCCCACATGTCCTAAAACAGGCCATGGTTGAAATGTTTAAGGGTGCTATTTCACCTGGGTCCCACTTGACATCGGGTCTGTTCATTCCTCTAAGACCCGATTCACACATGCGTTGTAGAGAATTCACATTTGCCTGCTTCCTGTTTGAAAAATAGTAAAAAATAGTAAAAAATTCTCAAGTTGAAGCGAATTTTGCCCTCAATAATTTTAATTAAAACTTTCACGACATTCAGATATGTACAGAAAACGAATAAATGAAAGCGAGCAAATAGAAGACGAAATAGTTTTGACATTAAAACGTCAGCAGCGCCATCCACGATCAATTTTTGTAATCTCTTCCCTAGGACAGTTGACAATGTCAGCCAACAGATAGCGCTCCATCTAAAGACGCGCTTGAAGTACAATGTGTACATTGTATAGAAAAGATGAAATAAACAAATCGTCCATCAAACTCCGATTTTTTGGTAATCGCTGGTATTTTTGAAAAACTTATCAATTTTGTAATTCAGTCATTTTCCGAAACGTATCTAGGCCGTAAAGCGAGGTATGGGTGTACTTGAAGGATGCAAAATAGACATATGGTTTGATTTTGAAAGTTGTAGAGGAGGACAGTATTAGTCTAAAAATGACTTATTTAGTATTTAAACGTAGGACCCAAAGGCCCTTGAAATGGGAACATGACTTCACCGCGCGATGCTTCGAAGTTGTACGGGAGTGCATCGACTTCCATGGCGAGAAACTTGAAATAAATTCACAGAAGGATAAGTACTAAAGAAAGTATTTTTAGACTGATACAGTCCTCCTCTACAACATCAAAATCTAACTATGTCTATTTTGCATCCTTTAAGTACTTCCTGTTTGAATAACCTTGAAAACATGGTCAAAGCTCAAATTGTTTGGCACCATTAAATTGGGCACCCCATGGTTTCTAACATGTTCCCTTTATCACAATTTTCAATTTTGCCCCCATTAGGCTAGGCGCCACTAGCGATTTTTTCCACTTTTGTTTACACAAGACCTGCAGGTGGTTATGCAAACAGAGGTTTTCGGTAATAAAATCACTCAAAAATAGAACCTGTTTCAATTATTTAGTTGTGGGAATTACAAATTGCACAGTGCAACCAATTAGTTTCAATTTGGCAAGAAGATAGTTGCCTGAAAAAGTCACCAGTACACACCTAGCCTTAAGAGAATTTAAGGGGGAGGAGGAGGGAATGAAATAAAAAGATAATTCAGAGTTTGATAAAATCGACCTTTAAAATGAGGAAAAGGAAGTGGGACAGCAACGTTATCTGATGACGACAAGCGCAAAGTCAGCTAAATAAATTTTGTAAAAATAATTTCAGCATTTAGTTTGCCGAAGGTGGATTTTAAGCGAATACCGAAATTGCAAAAATATTACGTGTTCCTGTTTTAGGAAATAATTTGAACTTCAGAAATGTAACGATACCTCATAAAAGCAAACTTAGTCAATGAAGGCTAGGCGCAGATGACCGGCACGGTAAATACAAAACAACATCCCGCAGAATCGCAACGCTCGTCTGCACCTAGCCGAAGCAAAATATTTTACTATTGCGAACATTGAACGGTTGCGATGTTTGACTTAAAATACGGTAACACGACAACAATGGCGACTGTGACGAAACGTCATAGGCGACTTTCCTTCCCGTCCCGCAACATTCACCACCATCGATGATGGTGTCACCACGTATACTTTAGGAACCGATCGAAAAAGCGGAGACAGGTCAGAGTTGAGCAGTGAGACTGAAGGAGAGGGACGAACGAGAGTTAGTTGAAATTAAACGGAGATTAGTAGATTGACCCTTCGTTTTTGTCTTTGAAGGCCAACTGCTGGCGATTTCTGACTTCCAGGGCACGGAAGGTAGCGCCAAAGATGTCCTCGTGGTAGCGGTTTTCGTCCTGAAGAGGACACGGTTCAGAGGAGGATGAGGAGGTTATGGCAAAGACCAAAAAGTTTATGAGAGGGAAGTATAGAAAAGGGAGGAAGATATAATAAAAGTCAAAGGGTTAGTGTCTGGCATTGGCGGTGAAGATTGTCAGCGGCTTTGACTTACCCTCATGGTGAGCACGTAAGCCTCGGCCTGTTCTGCGGTGAGCTTGCCGGCAGTCTGCAGGACACGTCTTAGCATTTTGCCAACGTCTTCGGCCATGGACACGTCTCCGCAAACGTAAAAGTGACCGCGCTCACCGTGGATCTCTCGAAACACCACGCCACCGTTGTCCAGCAACAGGTCCTGTACGTACTTCTGCAAAATGAAACGGAATGTAGCGTTACGCACAACCATAACATAAAATAATTTCATTCCAAAAGTTACGGGATGGGCCAGGCAGCAGAGTTGACCAGATTGTTCTGTGAATTTGGTGTGTCTGAAGAATACTCACCAGCCTGGAGTCCACCTCCCTTGAAAAAGCGGTGTACACCCGGCTGATAACACCGTCCACCATCATGCGCTCAGTCTCCTCCTGAAAGATGTTCATGGCCGAACGGCGGCAGCCGAAATACAGACTCATACGACCGTAAACCGCACGCTCTGCGTACAAAAACCAAGAAAAATCCTTTAAGGGGTGCTACTCAAAAAAAAGATTGGGAAGCACCAGGTAAAAACTTATAAAAGGTCGCAGTGTCCTCAACACGATGACCATTGCCTTGTTCCGTAGCGCAAGTTTACCTTTATTGTCCAGAGCCGAAAGCTTGACGTGTCGTTCCTGCCAAAAACTGCGGAAGGGCGCTATTCCAGTACCAGGTCCAACCATGATGACAGGAACGGAGGGATCATCCGGAAGGCGGAAATTTGGTGCGCTAAGCGGAGTAAAAGATATGTGAACATTAATTTTGGACATCTAAAGGCAGAAAGGTGAACTAAACGTAAAATGTTGTAATTCGACTTGTTTTTGAAGGCAAATAAAAGAGGAGATTGTTAGCTTCCGGAAATATCAAAACCAGTGAAAACAGGGCAAGAATTGATGGAGATATAGCGTTTTAAGTTTTGGGAAGCAGTAGCGCCATCTAATGTCTGGAAAATGAACTAAAATATAAAATTTTGAAATTCAGCACGTTTTTAGAAGGCATATGAAAGAGGAGGTTGTTGGCTTTCAGAAATAGCAAACCCCGTGAAAATAGAGCACGAATAGACGGAGATATAGCGTTTTAAGTTTTGCGAAGCAGTGGCGCCATCTCATGTAGGAAACATAAACTAAAATTTTATAATTTTGGAGTTCTGCTGGTTTTTTTAAGGCGTATGAAAGCGGAGATTGTTAGCTTTCGGAAAAAGCAAACCACAAGAAAATTTAACAAGAATTAACGGAGATATAGCGTTTTTAAAGTTTTGCGAAGCAGTGGCGCCATCTAATGCCGGGAAAATTAACTAAAATGTAACATTTTGGAATTCTAATAGTTTTTTGAAGGCAAATGAAAAAGAAGGTTGTTAGCTTTAGGAAAAAGCTAACCCCAAGAAAATAGAACAAGAATTGACGAAGATATAGCATTTTGAAGTTTTGTGAAGCAGTGGCGCCATCTAATGTCAGTAAAATGAACTAAAATGTAACATTTTGGAATTCTGATAATTTTTTGATAGCATATGAAAGAGGAGGTTGTTAGCTTTCGGAAAAAGCTAACCCCAAGAAAATAGAACAAGAATTGACGGAGATATAGCGTTTTTTTAAAATTTTGCAAAGCAGTGGCGCCATCTAATGTCGGAAAAGTAAACTAAAAAAATAAAATTCTAGAATTCTGCAAGTTTTTTGAAGGCAAATGAAAGAGGAGGTTGTTAGCTTTTGGAAATAGCAAACCCCAAGAAAATAGAACAAGAATTGACGGAGATACAGCGTTTTGAAGTTTTGCAAAGCAGTGGCGCCATCTAATGTCGGGAAAATGAACTAAAAATGTAACATTTTGGAATTCTGATAGTTTTTTGAAGGCATATGAAAGAGGAGGTTGTTAGCTTGCGGAAATACAAAACCCCATGGAAATAGAACAAGAATTGACGGAGATATAGCGTTTTTAAGTTTTGCGAAGCAGTGGCGCCATCTAATGTCGGAAAAGTAAACTAAAAAAATAAAATTCTGGAATTCTGCTAGTTTTTTGAAAGCAAATGAAAGAGGAGGTTGTTAGCTTTCGGAAAAAGCAAACCCCAAGAAAATAGAACAATAATTGACGGAGATATAGCGATTTGAAATTTTGCGAAGCTGTGGCGCCATCTAATGTCGGGAAAATGAACTAAAATGTAACATTTTGGAATTCTGATAGTTTTTTGAAGGCATATGAAAGAGGAGGTTGTTAGCTTGCGGAAATACCAAACTCCATGGAAATAGAACAAGAATTGACGGAGATATAGAGTTTTTAAGTTTTGCGAAGCAGTGGCGCCATCTAATGTCGGAAAAGTGAACTAAAAAAATAAAATTCTGGAATTCTGCAAGTTTTTTGAAGGCAAATGAAAGAGGAGGTTGTTAGCTTTAGGAAATACCAAACCCCGTGAAAATAGAGCAAGAATTGACGGAGATACAGCGTTTTATAAGTAATTTTAGTTCATTTTCCCGACATTAGATGGCGCCACAAATTAAGAAAACTTGAAAACGCTATATCTTCGTCAATCCTTGCTCTATTTTCACGGGGTTTGGTATTTCCTAAAGCTAACAACCTCCTCTTTCCTATGCCTACAAAAAACTAGCAGAATTCCAAAGTTTTATATTTTAGTTCATTTTCCCGACATTAGATGGCGCCACTAATTGAGAAAACTTAAAAACGCTATATCTATGTCAATTCTTGCTCTATTTTCACGGGGTTTGGTATTTCCTAAAGCTAGCAACCTCCTCTTTCATATGCATTCAAAAAACTAGCAACATTTTCGAATTAGTATTGTCATCTAGCGGTCAAAGACCTTTGGTTACTAACCTCCTGATGAATCCAAATACGTGAGAATTGGCTTCAGAATTGGCCAAGTGGTTGGAGCAGACTCCATAATGCCATGGTCCTTCCCCTTCTGCGCAAATACATAACATTTACAAGAAGTTAGTTTTGTCATCGCAACTTCCGAAACCCCGCATCGAGCATTGATTGGGTCCTTACTATGAGTCCTAAACTGGACAACAGCCACAGTCAGGTGAATTTCGGCAGGTGTGAAACGTGGTGACGAGCTGATGCTGTAGAACCTGGGCTGCAGGACAGGAAGTTGGGTCAAGAGCAGTTCCGGCTCCACAACCACCGAGGGGAACTGGTCCAGCACCTCCAGAATTGTCGGGTAATTCTGTCGCTTCCACTCTTCGTACTCGTGAGTGTCCTTAAAACGGAAAAATAACTACATGTAGACATTGAGGCACTTATCTGATCATTCAACGCTGTTCCGTTAGATTTCTTACGGTGGCCAGTTCGGATAGTCGTTCGCTCTCCGCTTCATCGGATGCCAAAGACGCCAAGATCTTGAGCAGTTGTGGCGCCGGAGGACTGGTCACGTCAAGGTAGCGGCAGAGGGCAGTACGAAGAGTGCAAGCAGGGAGACGTTCATGGGCAATCCACGTTTTGTTGAGACCTTAACGGATGATGGAACGGTGGAGAACAGCGTAAAAATTGATGGAACGGTGGTAAACAAAGCGTAAAAACTGATGTTGGAAGGAGCAGTCTTCTACCATTGGCAGTGTGTTGCTCTTTCAGGACCTGGATGTTGATTTTCTGGTCAGGGCACAAGGAAGAAGTCATGCGGGTGAGGATGCCATCCACGATTTCCCGACGATTGACCGGACAGATTCCCAAGTGGTCACCCGGGTAAAATGTCAGCTCACCACTGCTGGATTGACTCTCAAGTCGGATCAGGACGGTGTGACGGCTAAAAGCAAAAGTTAAAAATCATGAACTGAAAGCTAAAAAACTCACTTTGTCTGCAGTCAAAGATTCTTAATCCCGGCATCGCTTGTTGCGGAGGAAAGATAGCGACTACTTTTCGTATTTGCGGCATATTTAACGAACATGCATAACTTCCAAGATTGAGCAGTTTTGGAATGTATACAAAATCATCTTTGTACATAAATGATGAAATCAAAGTAAGATCTTACTCTTCATCTGGCGGATGCAGTTTCTGGATGGAAATGACTCTGGAGGAGACGATGGTCCGGTTGTGCAGTTTTGATAGACCTAGATCCAGATTGCAATAACCGCATGAAAATTAGATAAATTTTATTCAATTCACCTCAATATCTTACAGTCGGGTATAAAACTTGATACAACTAGAATTTCAACAACTACAGATGATAATAAAATCTCTCGTAACATGCCCGCGGCCATTCGCATCATCAGATCTTTCGGTTAATCAAGGTGCGGTCAGTACACAATTAGGAATTTCAGCCAAAATAAACGGTGTGTTCCAGTTAACTAGGACACACGACTGATTTCACATAAAACTTTACTAGAATTTCAACTCTTAGATGCGCAACATGACCGCGACCAGAGATTTCGGCTAATCGAGACATTGTAAAAGTGGTGACCCACCTTGGCAAAAGTCCTCGTCCAGGTCCGAGTCAGTCACTTCAATGAGCCTTACTTTCTCACCGGTCCATTGGTCCTCGCCCCTGAAGGCCGCAGTCACGTCGTTCAAGCTTTCTCCGACGCAAAACACGTCGCACGCAATCTAAATGAAACTGATTTAGTCAAAAGCTGCAACACAGATGAGATGGGCCCCACTGCTATTCTCACCTGAAAGGCCCTCCTGGCCCATCGCCTGAAGGCTTGTTCTTGACCGCACAGTTCATCGCCGCACTCGAGGTCCAACAGCCGCTCTCCTCCCAACTCTACAAGCAGGTTGTCCACGTAGCGCCCGAAAGCGCAAAAATTGGGATACGCGCTCGAACCCAAAGCGAACAGAGCGAACCTTAACGACCACCAAAGAAAATAAAAAAGTTAGGACATACTGAAACTATGTAACATGTATATGGTTTTTAGAATGGATGTCAACTGACCGGACATTTCCGAGTGGTCCAAATTCGTGGAAGGATATCTTGTCCGAAGAGGAATCCCGAGACTGACTTCTCCGCAACTCCGTCTGGCTGTTCATCTTAATAAAAGACCTGGATTTCCCTCTGTTTAAATATAAAAATTGGTTATTTTACTTGTTCGATGACCAATGGAATGGTCATTTCTACGGTGTTAAGTAATACTCGCCTCATTTTGTTGCCTTCGCTTCCGGGTGTTTCGCTGACTTTCATGCCGAAAAGATGCTTCGCAAACTCCTGTGGGAGAGAAGAACAATTTAAGTCTTTGTTCAAAGGTGGCCAATTTATGGAGTTGGCTAGTGGCTCACGGATGGAGCGCAACGGTCCAACGGCTCACCTCTCCATTTTCCGGTGGGTCCCCGTTACCGAAGGTACTGGTGACAACCATGACGAGGGTCTCGTGTTCCAAGTCCATGACATCATAGTCGGACATACACGTGACCTGGGCATTGAAGGCATGGCAGAAGAGGTCCCCCAGGGTCTGCGCGTAGCCCTCCGACTTGCCCGTTTCAGTTGCGTACAAAATGGTGGCTTTGATGCGCCTGGACAGAGCCTTGCCGAACAACTTAGACGTGAACTTCACTGCCCTGAAAACAAACCAAAACTCGTTTTAGCCACATCTCGGGAGAGTTTTCGAGGGCCAAACTTTTAGAATGTGCCCTCACCGTGCGATTTCCCGGAAGCGGAACTTCCGAGTCGATTTACGTCTTTCGGCTTTACTTTTCTCTCGGTCAATCTTCCAGACGTGAGTTTTCCAGGCAGGGTCCTAAAACAAATTTACAGATATTTTTAAACTTTAAAAGAGTTTCACCATGGCCACTTGCTTAATCCACCGCTTAAGTTTCAACCTAACCCTAAAACATTTTTGAAAAATGAAGGAAAATATCAGTTTTGATGGCTGACTTCGCTTCTCTACTATAAACTAAAGAAGTTTAATATTAAATTCTTATATGGTACATTTTAAATTATGAGGTGACTACTTTTCGTGAGTCCGCTGGTTTAAGCACCTTAGCTCGAGAAGCGTAAGCGGGGGACGAAGAAGTCCGTATGTCGACTAAGTCCGAGATTATCGGGGTTCGGCTTTCTTAAGGCAAACACTGACCTGGTACTCGTAGGACGGTTTAAGATGATAAAGAAGCATCTCCTGATGAAAGACGGGCAAAATGGAGGAACTCATCGGAGGCACGATCCACACCCAGTCGGCTGGACATCCTCCGCGTAGCCGGTTCTCATTTTCAACATGCTTCATGAAGGACTCCGCCGCTGTGTGGTGATCCATGATGGTGATATTTTTGCTCTACAAAATTTCAAAACTTCATTTGTAACAAAATCATCAACTTTTCCACATTCATCCGCAGTGCCGCTTTTGCCGTACTAAAAAGCTCGACTCGTAAAGTCACCTGAAAGCTGGACAGCACTGCCAAATTCACTTCCACCAGAGCCTTGTCCTTCCACAGGCTGGACGTGGTCGTGGTGTCCAACCCCATTTTTTTCGCCACAGTCTGAAAAATGTTAAGAAAACCTTTACCGAGTACCAAAACACTCTGTATCGCAACATCGCTAGTTGCGGGAATACCAACTTCGAGGGCGTTGAACCGATTAACATCGCACAGGTCACGGCAGCCAATCTCTGTGACCATGTACCATCCGTTGAAAGGTGCTGCCGGGAACTCAACCCCACCCACATCAAACATCATGCCGGACACTGCCGGAACGGCATACCAGCGATAGTCCAGCTCTGCGAACCATTCGTACCTAGAGTTAAAATGTCATAAAGGACTTTTAAGATTTCGAAGTCTTCTGACCGGTACAAGAAATTTGAAAAACGGGTCTCACTTGGGATGTGAAATGGGAACCTGCAAGATCAGCTCTTCGGGGTACTCGAAGTACTCGGGATCGTGACCACCGGCTGAAACGACCAGCGGTAAAACGTCCCACCTGCCACCTTTGCCTTTCCACCCCAGTTTCGTACAAACCTGAAGATTAAAAATATATAGTGGTCAAATCACCCGTACTGTGAGGTACCGGTGCTCCTTACATTACGATACCGGAACAACGGGTCAGTTTTTGGTGTTTTTTTTGGAATTCTGAAAACCTGACCCGAAACTGGCCAGCTCAAACTCTCTGATTAACAGGATGGAAATTCATACTCCCATCAATTTGTGTCTTTTATTTTCCACATTGTGAGTGGGAACGGTCAACGGGTTTCGGTCAGCTTTAAATTTCTCCGCTCATGTCCGGTTATCGACTAGCGTATCCCATAATTTAATGTACAAAATTGATATTCGTATGAATAATAGTTATGGCATATAAGAACAACTACTTGTTTGACCAACAACAACAATTTAAAGTTTTACCTCCAGAGATGAAAGTTTTTCTTCCCGAGATGAAAGTTTGACCGAACTAGCGAAAACCAAAAAAAAGGCATCGCGACAAAAATGGTCATAATTTTGAATATCTTGAAATAGTTTGTGACTTTGTTTTCTTGTCACACTGGAGAAAAGTCAAAAAGTCTCCAAACAGTTACAGAAGAGTGTTAACCAAACAACCGGCTAAAACCCGCTCGAGACATTCAGACCGGGCAAACCGATGACCAGCCCTAAGTTACCCCCGCTGTCCCAAAATATCCACATATGATGGACACGATTTCACCTAAGCAATTTCAGCAGTACATCGTAAAAAAACCCAATCCAATCACCGACAACAGCTCTTTTCATTACACAACTTGCGCCCAAGGGAACTCTGAAGCGCGTTTCGGATACTCGTATAATCGACCGTTAAAACAAAACTGTTGTTGGATTGTTTTCCTAGTTGAGGGGATGGCATCTTACTCGCCTGGGTGAATTCGAGGTGGATGGGATCACCCACCACAGCACCATCTTGTTGCTTGTATCCGGCATAACCAATAAGCTGCGGGTTCCAGATAAGGTAGTCGTGTTTGCCATCGGTGCGCTGAGGGAACACGGTGATGGCCGACCTGGAGCAGGAGAAAGTCATTGGATGAGTCCCTGGGGAAAAGGGCCCTGGTGCTGCTATAAAATGACTGCTACCTTATGTTACCCTTGTTGGTGGCATATTTGATATGGTTGCACACGGCATCGAACATGCCGCTCGGAGTTGTGACGTAGCGGGCATCGAACACCTGTACGCGATAAGTCAAAAAACAGAAAAGGAACCATTTAAAAGGACTTCTTCAAGAGTGAGTAGAGGTTTTAGGACACAAGGGCAGCTTATATTTCCCCTGCAGAATAGAGCACATTCTCAATTTTTTTAGTTGCCACGTTAAAAAAATCATGAGGACAGTCGAGGATGGATTGGACATCGTACGGTCAATGGTGTAGGGGGTCAACTTTTGAATAAATTTTAGCAATGATCCTGGTGGTCACTCACCTGCAGCTTGGCCCATTGGATGCGACCAATGCAACGTTGCGCATTTCTCCATGCCGTCTTGGCACCGTACACCAGCTCGGTAGCGGTCAGTTCGTAAGTGCCCCTGGTCTCCACCTCCTTCTCAATCTCCTCCCACCTTTTCCTGTACGACGCTGAATTTAGCCTGTAGAAAACCATTGTGGATTAATAAAAATTAAAAATATACCAGAGATCAAGGAGGACCTACACGGGATCCGATGTTATTCGGGGAGCAAACCCCGTAGCGCGAACACTGACCACGGTCATCTTAAAAATATGGTGGTTGATTAAAACCTTTAACATGGTATTCCCTCCAACAACTTAAACCTAATCACTTAAATTAGGTATAATGCAGGGGTGTCCAATTTTTTTTAGTCGCAGGCCAAGCCGACCAGCGGGCCAAAATCTCCCGCTACCGGTACCCGATCAATTATTTTCTCAAAAACCAAGAAAATTGACTTATTAGTTACAAAATTATCAGCAGAGTCTGATATAATTAAAAATTTACTTAACTTAAAATGCAAAATTAGATTTTTGGGGATTTAGAGAAAATTACGGGTGTATGGAGCGATGGCCAATCCCAATAACTCCGCGCACCAATTTTGGACAACAACATAAAATTCATTAAAAAATTTCATATTTATAAAATAAATCCTTATTTTTTAAATAATTTCTGAAAAATGTATCAATTCTTGGTGTTTCCATGTGTATCTATATTACATTTGTTGTATGTACAACCGTATAATTACATTTCATGACTTCCGCAATGTCACGTTACAAGAGATCACTCTTGTATATTTGATTGAAAATAAATTAAATTTTCACAGCTACTCTATTTGAAATGTGAAACATGAAATGCCACGAATTTCCTCGTTTACTTACATTTTTTTGTCAACTGAACCAGACACTATTTTTTATGTAAAATCGAGCAAATACATCAACAGTTTGAAAACATGTTTAAACTGACATAATTCATGTAAGAATGTTATAGTTTTATGCAAGATGAATCATATTAAAGCAATCTATATTTGATTATTTTCTGCAATGAATTTAATATAAAATCAATTTATATATACTTCGTGCGTTGTAGAGTAAAGCTTAAGTGTTTTACAGTGAAGCTCAAGTGTTTAACAAAACAGCTCATGTGTTTTACAGTGAAGCTCAAGTGTTTACAGTGAAGCTCAAGTGTTTACAGTAAAGCTCATGTGTTTTACAGTGAAGCTCATGTGTTTTATAGTTAAGCTCATGTGTTTTACAGTGAAGCTCATTTGTTTTACAGTGAAGCTCACGTGTTTTACAGTGAAGCTCACGTGTTTTACAGTGAAGCTCATGTGTTTGACAGTCAAGCTCATGTGTTTTACAATGAAGCTCATTTGTTTTACAGTGAAGCTCAAGTGTTTTACAGTGACGCTCAAGGGTTTTACAGTGAAGCTCATGTGTTTTACAGTGAAGCTTATGTGTTTTACAGTGAAACTCATGTATTTTACAGTGAAGCTCATGTGTTTTAGAGTCAAGCTCATGAGTTTTACAGTGAAGTTCACGTGTTTTACAGTGAAGCTCATGTGTTTTACAGTGAAGCTCATGTGTTTTACAGTGAAGCTCATGTGTTTTACAGTGAAGCTCATGTGTTTAACAATGAAGCTCATGTGTTTAACAGTGAAGCTCACGTGTTTTACAGTGAAGCTCAAGTGTTTTACAGTGAAGCTCAAGTGTTTTACAGTGAAACTCAAGTGTTTTACAGTGAAGCTCACGTGCTTTACAGTAAAGCTCACGAGTTTTACAGTCAAGCTCATGTGTTTTACAGTCTGCAAGGCTTTCATTTTTAACAAAAATGCATTTTTCCCCAAATACACACTTCCTCCTTGACCATAACTTCTGGTCAAAACTGTATATTTAACTAATGTTCAAAATCCAGGATTTCCTAAATAATTTACCACCAACTCTTAAACATCCCTTAACCTTTAACCTAATCGTTTATACAAAAATAAAGTCATACAAATCTGTAAACAAGAAAAAAATTCAGTACTGCAATCTCATCATTGCAAATGTCCGCTACGTCTGGCCAATATTTCACCCTGTATCGTGAAACCGCAAGTTTTCGTGCCCGATGACCACTCACTCGTGAAGACCATCGCCGGTCCATATCCTGGCGTGGGCTCAAGACGATAATACAATTTTCAGGCTCCGATAAAGGATTAATAAGGGTGAAACTTGGAATTACAGGCAGTCAAGGAGAAGGCTCAACGGGGATTATCGGCCCAAGTCTTGACCGATGGCCGGTCCGACTTTATTGACCATTAAGATAATAACGATTTATAACGGATGGTCAACACTTGCACCAAGACACTGTGATTGATAAGTGGGGAAATTGCTCATTACGGATAATTAGCGGTCAGTTGTAACGTAGCTTGTTGCGGATAAACTTTTCAATTCCTCGCATCACCAAAACGGAGAAGAAAGTTTTTTCCAATTTTATTAGATTATTAAACAAACAAGATTTTGTTTTATAAAATGTGTGTTGAGTACATTGTTGTTCAGAATTCATGTCTTTGGAATGATTGTGTATTGCTGAGAAAGGGAACTACAATACGCATGAGCTTCACCGCAAGCACGTGAGCTTCACCGCAACGCATATGAGCTTCACCGCAATGTGCATGAGCTTCACCTCAAGCACGTGAGCTTCACCACAAAGCGCGTGAGCTTCACCGCAACGCACGTGAGCTTCACCGAATGCACGTGAGCATCACCGCAATGCGCATGAGCTTCACCGCAACGCATATGAGCTTCACCGCAATGTGCATGAGCTTCACCACAAGCACATGGGCTTTACCACAATGCGCATGAGCTTCACCGCAATGTGCATGAGCTTCGCCGCAAGGTGCATGAGCTTCACCGCAATGAATGTGAGCTTCACCACAAACACGTAAGCTTCACCGCAACGCATATGAGCTTCACCGCAATGCGCTTGAGCCTCACCACAACGCATATGAGCTTCACCGCAAGCCGCGTGAGCCTCACCGCAATGTGCATGTGCTTCACGGCAACGCAAATGAGCTTCACCACAATGCATATGAGCTTAACCGCAATACCCAAATTTGGAGGCCGAAACCCGAAAAAGGTGAACACCCGATAAAATGATGGTTAGGTCACATTTTGAATCATCTTCTTGGGTCCAGGGTCCCTTCCAATCAAGTTTATATTTCATTTCTTAAATTTTGCAAGCTATTTTGAAATTAAAAAAGGTTTTATGGGCCACATGGTCATTTTTGGACAAAACTGGACTATTTGTGGCATGTGTCTAATTTCTAGTAATCTTATATCCACTATTATGAAGTTTATAAATAATTGTCAGATTAGTAGAATAATTTACATTTCTCAATTTCAAAACAAAATGTAATAATTTAAGAGAGACTGTAATTAGGACTAATGGTGATGAATGGCTACAAAGATGCCCTTTGATTGTTAAAATGGACGAACCTTTTGATTGATCCATAGTATTGGTCCATAAAATCCCTCGCTTGTTCCAGAATTTCCGCTTTGGGTCTAGAGGTCCCTGAGGGTCTCTTGGTGTCTGTTGGAGCGTGAGCCACAACTGACCCCTGGCAAGCAAAAGCTGAACAAGGTCTAGCCTGCAACATACAAATCAATAAAATACAAGATCAAGGAATGTGAATTCTTGTGACTGGAAATGATGATGTCATAACATGGATTTCATTTTTATAAAAATGATTTGTGAAAGTCAAGATTTGCAAATTACTGCAGGAATTTCTGTAAAGATCTCCTAAAACTTAGATAAAAAAAATCCCTTAATTCGACTCATGAGATATGGACAACAAAATGAGCATCTTAAGTTTTAAAACAAAAGATAATCTTATAAAAACAACAAATTTGGGAGGAACGTTTTGAAGATGGATGAGAAATTGCATAAAGAGGGCCGCTAATAAGAAAAAGGGGCCCAACTTTGAAAATGCAGCACATTGAAGAAAAAGAAGCCCTTCGAATTTATTTAGCATTTTCAGGAATACAAATCGATCTTGGATGATGTGCCTTAGTGAAATCTATAGATAAAAGCACCCTCTTCCCCCTTTTCCACTCAATATATTACACACACTAATCGAATTCAATTTAGGCTTAACGACAAATAATATCCCCCCAAGAAAATTTATCTTATCTTCGGAGGTTGCATTCATTTAGCCTGGTAAATAAAACGTAAAATCTAAAAGTAATGCAATACTGGTGTGTATTGCAGTAGAAGTTCAGTGTATTGTAGTGGAAGTTCAGTGTATCATAGTTAAAAGATTTGTGTATTTTAGTGAAAATTGTGTGTAAAGCAGTAAAATTTCAGTGTATTGCAGTCAAATTTCTATGTATTGTAGTGAGAATTGTGTGTAATGCAGTGGAAGTTATGTGTATTGCAGTGGAAGTTCTGTTTGTAGTGAAAATTGTGTATTTTGTGTATTGCAGTGAAAGTTCTTTGTATTACAGTGAAGCTCATGTATTGCAGTGAAACTTGGGTGTATTGCAGGGAACATTTTGTGTAATGCAGAGGAAGTTTTGTGTATTGCAGAGAAACTTGTGTATTACAGGGAAGATTTCTTGTAAAGCAGTGAAATTTCAGTGTATTGCAGTGAAAGTTCAGAGTATTGTAGTTAAAAGTTTTGTGTATTGCTGGGAAGATTTTGTGTAATACAGTGAAAGCATTGTGTTTTGTAGTGAGAATTATGTTTAATGCAGTGGTAGTTCTGTGTATTGCTTGGAAGATTTTTTGTAATGCAGTGGAAGTTCTTTTTATTATTACAGTAAAGCTCATGTAGTGGAGTGAAACTTGGGTGTATTGCAGTGGATGCTCTGTGTATTGCAGCGAAGAATTTGTGTAAAGCAGTGAAGTTTCAGTGTATTACAGAGGAAGATTTTGTGTAATGCAGTGGAAGTTTTTTGTATTGTAGTAAAACTTGTGTGTATTGCAGTGAAAGTTCAATGTGTTGCAGTGGAAATTTTGTGTATTTCAGGGAAGATTTTGTGTAATTCAGTGGAAGTTCTTTGTATTTCAGGAAAGGTTTTGTGTAATGCAGTTAAAGTTCTGTGTATTGCAGTGAAAGTTCTGGATATTTTTGGAAGATTTTTTGTAATGCAGTGGAAGTTCTTTGAATTACAGTGAATTTCATGTAGTGGAGTGAAACTTGGGTGTATTGCAGTGGAAGTTCGGTGTATTGCAGGGATGATTTTGTGTAATGCAGTGGAAGTTATTGTATTGCAGTGAAAGTGTTGTGTATTGCAGTGAAATTTCAGTATCTTGTAGTGGAAGTTCTGTGTATTGCAGGAAGGATTTTGTGTAATGCAGTGGAAGCTTTTTGTATTGCAGTAAAAGTGTTGTGTATTGCAGTGAAATTTCAGTCCATTGCAGTAGAAATTTGGTGTATTACAATGTATTGCGAAAACAAAAGGAATGTAACATTCATTAACATGTAAACACATGTCCTTGAATTCCATTTATATACACATCACTGCAATACACAATCCCTTTAAATTTAAATATATTTATTAAAATTCAAGTTCCCTCAAAGGCATTGAAATATCTTTGTATTTCACAAACGAATATTATTGGAAGATGCACTTGGCAATATTTTGATGTTTTAAAATTACATGAATGCGACAAAAGCGCCACCTAACAGAATTAGGTGGAAATTTGAATCGTGTTAAAATGCAATAAATATTCAGATAAAACGGTCAATAAAATATAATTTCAATGTAGGCCTAAACATAAAACGCTATCGGATCATAAAGGCCTAAAGATATTTAGAAAAACTCCAAATCCGCTTAGGCCTATATTTAAATTGCGCCCCCTGTCGTCAAAATAGCCTCGTAAATCAATTAAAGAGGGTGAGAAAAACCAAAGATTTTTCCTATAAAATAACTGATCTTACGCCGGGTTTATTCATATTTATATCTCATCTTATGATATATCGAAAGCTTCCTATAATATAAGAGGATTTCGAGTGAATGCTCCATTTGGGATAAACTAAATGCGGCTTAGAACGCTCGATTACGAGAACAGGTGGCGCTCGTGTAAACCATCAATATTTGATAACATGTAGAAATAAACAATACATATACGAGGTGTGCACATTAAGTAATGAGACTGGCAACACAGCGTTCTATCTGTCAACAATGGGGATGCGTGACTTGGAGGGGCGGTAGATGAACATGTGATACGCCTTCAGTAAAAGTTTCAACTTTCTACAGTCATTAGTTGTCAACTACCGGTTTTTCCCCCGTCAAACAGGTTTTTCCCCCGTCAAACAGGATTTTTCCTAGTCAAACAGGTTTTCCCCCCGTCAAACAGTTCTTTCCCCCGTCAAACAGGTTTTTCCCCTGTCAAGCAGGTTTTCCCCCCCGTCAAGCAGGTTTTCCCCCGTCAAGCAGGTTTTTCCCCCGTCAAGCAGGTTTTTCCCCTCGTCAAACAGGTTTTCCCCCCGTCAAACAGTTCTTTCCCCCGTCAAACAGGTTTTTCCCCCCATCAAACAGCAT
>JAQGAE010002456.1:0-17764 GCA_034696685.1 Julus scandinavius | reverse complement strand
CTCCAGGACTTGGCTCCTTGTTACTGCAAAAATGGTGTGACATGTTGCGACAAAATGGTGCACTCGGTTAACATTTGGAATCAAGAAATTGAGAGAAATCCTGTAGCGAATTATTTGCATCAATCCCAAATACCATGCGCAGCTGTTATCAAAGTTAAAGAAGGTCCAACAAATTATTAACTTGCTCAATATATGTGTTAAAAATGTGTTTTTCAAATTAAGCTACTTTCGATTCATAAGTTAAAGGAATGTCCTCCTACGTTTATATGTTTTAAGGGCCATTCAAAAAGGACGTCCTCAAGAGGAGGTGGGGGTGTCTGATTGCATGTGGACAGGGGGTAGGGGGTATAGCCATTATGGACACCCTACTTTAAAAAAAATATATATACAAGGTACAAAAAATAAATAAGGTATATATGTATACTTTTAAAATGAGTGCAAGACATATACCTGTAGGCAACCACTAACTGGCAACTCAGAAATTGCCCTATACAGTAGAAACTCGATTATCCGCATTTGTGCTTGTCCGGTTAATCGAGTTTCTACTATACAGTGGAACCTAGGCTTACGAACGTCTGAACACCATATGTTGTTTCGCTTTACGAAAGATGCTTCAGTTCACGAACACATCTCTCTGGACCACCGATCAAAGATCCAAGTTTCTACGATTGTTTTACTAGTTCCAGCAGAACATCTTTGTAAAGCCGGGTCTCCACCAAGATGTACATGCACGTATATACAAGTATTTACAAAAATATGCAAAAACGTTTGCCCTCCTGGTTTGTTTCAGCCGCCATTTTGTAAATATATGTAAATATCAAAATTTTACACCTATTAAATGTTTTTAATAGCTGTACAATTTTCACAACATTTCGCAACATTCACAAATCACTTTTGGAAGTGCACAACATGGCAGCCAGGATCTTACCATGTATCGATGACGTGCTTCACGCCATTAGCAGGAGCGCCGATCTTTCGTGCTTCCGTGAGGTGCGCCAAGTGGGAATTGGCACGCATTTTTGTCCGCAATGAGCGAGCTCATGTGTGCTGTAAGTTGTGCGCGACTTTCGCCAAGTGGGCATCAGCTTTAAGTTTTACTAAATACAAGAAACAAAAAATGTATTATACTTTCCAAGAATTCAATTTAAAATCGATATTAGTTTCAAGGATATTATCCTACCTTGAAAATATGGAAAAAGTTTGTCTCTTGTTTTATCCACGCCAATTGCAGATGCAATAGATGACAATCCATTGATGACGTCGATTTGAGACTTAAATCATAGAATTAACAACAGAATTGAGTATAATAATACAAATGGTCCTTATGGAAACAATGTTTGTTAAAGTAAATTTATTAAACAGAATCTGCAAATGAACTTGATTCACAGCAACGGCAGCATGACGACACCACGTGGGTGTCTTTATTTCCTATAATGTTGGAAATCATGGATGGATATATTAAACTGATTTCTTTTAATATTACAGTTATATTTATTTCCTTTCTGTATTATTTTCACACATAAAGCCATAACATGTTTAACAAAATTTCTAGGACAAAGAACGCATTATTTGGATTAACATTAATTGCAATGGGAAAAATTGATTCAGATCACGAACTGTTCGGTTCACTAACAGGGTCAAGGAACAGATTAAGTTCGTAAACCGAGGTTAGTACTTTTACTAATCCCTGCAGAAAATCCGCTGCACGTTATTCAAATTAACTGCAGAATTTTCGCAGTAAAGTGCAGTTAATTGGCAGAATTTAAAACTGCAAATATTTTGCAATAATTAACCAGAAAAACTGCAGTTAATCTGCAAAAGTGCAGTAAATAAGCAATTTTATGTCACATTGTTTTTTGCTGGGATGTAGGGAGTCCGGGGTACAGTGGATACACTTTTAAGAATTCCTTTTTTTTTTTGGGAAAAATATTTAACTTGTAGCATTTAAAAAAAATAACACAGTAATATACAAGCCTTCATTATCTGTATACATTTAGTCATCGTGTTAGAGCTACTAGATTTTTGTGCTATAAAAGATTAAAGTTGGTTGCACAGTGGGACATGGCATGGGGTACAATGGTCAACTCGAAATAAGGACACATTTTACAAGAAAAAGAACACCACATTGATTAATTGTGTTTCATGAGAAAATATTAAAATATTTTCCAAAAACTTTAATTTGGGTATATGCTGGGACATGTCCCACTGTGCCCCGGTCTCCCCTACTTTAGGCTGTAGACTATCAATGCTACTTTTACTACTCCCAGCAGAAAATCCGCTGCACTTTATTCCAATTAACTGCAGAATTTTTGCAGTAAAGTGCAGTATTTAAAATCTGCAAATATTTTGCAATTATCAACTTGCAAAAGTGCAGTAAATATTCAATTTTATGTCACATTGCTGGGATGCCCTGGAGAAAAAAACAATAGAGATTTCTATTGTTTTCTATTGGTATTTGGAACGTTGTTTTCTATTGGTATTTGGAACGTTGTTTTCTATTGGTATCAATAGAAAATTTCTATTGGTTTTATTGCTTTCAACTGTTTTCTATTGTTCAGTCAATTCAGCTAAACCATAGCAGTCAATACAGGAACCATAGAAAACAATTAATCAATAAAGTGTCCAAATAACAATAGAAACCAATAGAAATCTCTATTGGTTTCTATTGTTTTTTCACCAGGGTGTACTGTAGGTTGTAGCCTATTCATGCCGTTTAAAAACAGGAACGGGTATTTAGAATAGCCAGCCGACGGAGGGTGAATTTTAGTTGACCCCTCGGCGGGCCCTGGTAAAAAAAAAATGAAAACTCTCGAAACCCTTCCGGCCCAGTTTCCATCTCCCCTTCCCCTGGTATCAGGACGTCCCCAGCCGCACGTAGGCGTCGTAAAAAGCAGGGGGAACCTGTCACCTTGAGCGGCAGCGCCTCCATTTGGCCACGTGCATCTCGCACGTAGCCTCGATGTGGCCGGCGATCGATATAGGGCGACGATCGGTCGCCTGAGCTCGGCACTTCCCACTTTGCACTCGAAGCAGTCAGTTCGCTCTTCTCATATCTTGCATTTTTCCAAACTGTCATTTCTGAAAAACGGGTCAAGAAGCTTCCGAACGAACGGATCGATAACTTGTTTTCACTAAGGAGAAAGATTTTTTGAGCAATTTGAAGATTCGATTATAATGGCCGGCAGCGTGAGTCGTTTCGCCTTGTTGGTATCGAAATTCCGGGGATGCCTTGTCGGGTCGCTGGTCGGAGACTGTCTGGGCGCAATGCCCGAGGTGGAGCAAGCCCTTGCCGCCAGCATCGGTGGGACCTCCGGCATACGCACCATCGCCAAACGCGGTACCGAGGGTAAGCCAAGATTTTAGTTTGTTTACAGTCCGTATTGTTGTTGTTTGGGTTTAGTTGCCTCACCAGGTTGCTTCCGTATACTGTTGTCTGTTGAAAAACTGCGGATTCGGGGAAAGGATTCATGTTTTGGTGAATGCATCTTTTCACAATTTTAGAATAGTTCCAGATGTTGTTCGAAAAGAACTATAGTTTCTAATCCCGAACCTTGCATGTTTATTCCGGTTAATCGGGACGCGTGTCGCTGTAATGGCCCAATTATAGGTGAATGTCCCCAGGGCCCGATGATCCATTATCATCCATAAGACAGTGCTGTAACAAATGTGCTGTATTAAAGTATATTAATTGAAGCCTAGGGCACAATTTCCAAAAAATTCCAAAATAATAGTTTGCTTATTTTCTAGTAGAAGTATTCACGTTTCTTTTATCTACATTCCAAACTTCGGACCTTGCATTCCGATTAATTGAGACACGCATCGTAACCTGTCTAAATGCATACGCTTGGGATCGGTGAAAAATATGCTTTCAGACAGGTTCATCTAGTACATGGGCCCCAAGTTGTGACCGGATCATTTTATGCATTTAGAGAAGTTATTCATTTACACAGGATGCATTTTAGACAAGTTCTACTGTATGTATATGACAACACATTAACTGCCAATAGGGGCCCATCCACAACTATAAGGCTATCATCTAATTTTGTAAAAGAAAAATAGAATTTTCAAGAAGTATAAGTGGAACTAGATTTGTTTTTGTGTGAAATAAATGTACATTTTTTCATCAGGGGCCCACTTCTGACCAATCCACTAATATAGATATGTGGCCCCACGCCAGGGACCCCAAGGCTGGATGATCCATAATATTGAGAACAGCAGTTAATTGAAGCCTACATGTCCTCGATTAAAAGTTTTTAAAAATCCAACAGTTTTTTCTAATATAACTTATCTGAATTATCCATTAAGACTGAATATAGGCCTCTTGCCAAGGTTTTTTTTTAATAAGCTGGGAAATTTAGCATTTTATCAGCATTGTGGGGGAACAGATTAGACTTTGAGGTACAAGTAGTTCCACATTTGCATATTTATATTAAAAAACTTGGAAAATTTTTTGATTCTTGAACCGACATCACCACAAAAAAACAACTTGTAATCTGACACCATGATCGATGTTTAACTCTTTTAATTCTAGTCGTTAAGACCCTCTTCATTAATATTAATATTTCAGTATTTGTGCAAACCTAGGGACCGACAATAAAAACTATTTTTACCTGACCAAATTTAGTCTGAATTGCGCCCTTGTTGAACAATATTTTTTTAAAAAAATATCAGGTCAGTGAATTGAGAATTCCTTCCTAATCATGGGACAGCTTTTTTTTTTCAGCTACTTTTTTGGCTAATATATACACCAATTTTCATCAGTCTGGTCAAATGCATGTCTGAACAAAATGACCAAATTAAGTGGAGCTTGGGTAAAAATAGCCTTTTAAAGTTTTAAGCCAACACGTTTTTAAACTTCAAAATAACTTTGACAAGGACGTGATTATACCTTCAAAATCATGTTCCATCTTGTAACAACAAGTCAGGGGATTTTACGGATGACTGATAAAGGTGCAGGTCAAGAAGGACCTGCCCATAAGAGGATTTTAGAATTGTCTTGTCTCTCTTGACAATGGCGCCAGAGATTTGGGGATTAAGAAGGGTCTTAGCCACGTTTAATGGTTTCAGGTGGTTGGCAAAAAAAAATGTACCTGTCTGGACTTTCTGGGGCCTCTGACACAACCTTGTCCCACATCGAAACACCACTGAGAAATAGGGAGCTCTAACGGTTTGGGCTTAATCAACATTTTAGTCTTATTAGAAATATAATTATTGCCTTTATTTTAAAATTGTTTTTTGTTTATAATCAAACGGTAGGAAGAAAAATCAATTTTGTGAATTTTGAAGTTTTTCAAATATTTTTTTAAACTGTAATAGTTAGGTGTAGTTTTCATTCAGCTTGTGGGAATATGGTTTGGATATTTGAAAATTGATTATTTGGAAACTAAACTGTTTTCCACCGTGTGTCTTTGGATCTTTCTTGATTTTCTTAAAATAGCAACACATCGATTTTCCACCCACGCAATTTTCTTAACCTCGTGGCATTTGCGTTTGTCAACAAGCTTCTACCCCCTTTAAACATTTATGTTCTACCCCTCTATTTTTTATGTTATATCTTGCCATCCAGACTTGTGATTTTTCTAGCTGACCTTGGCGTCACTTTCCCTTTCCAATTCTACAACAACTTTGCCACTTGGATTTTGTAAATTGCTCTTATTCTTAGAAACGTCCTTTTTGTCCACTTTTTTTTTGTAAAACTCACCAAACCAATGACCCTGGAACAGCTTTTATAATGTAATCCTCGAGTTGGTTTATATATAGCCTGTATGTATTTGTAAGCTACTTCCACTTTTTTAATTTTTATTAATTTATTGGCCAAGATTTTTTGTCTAACATTGTACCCCCACTTCGTGTAATCTAGGGGGGGAAGTCTTATTTTTTTTCTTTTTTTTTGGGGGGGGGGGTAGGTTGTCCATTCAACTCGTGTTATAAAATACACGTCCTACGCCATGACATTAATACCTGCAATGTGAAAATAAATCATGAGATTTTATCAAACACAGTTTTAGCATTTCTTGACAGGTGATCCTTTTAATTTAATGTCTGGGTAGTTTTTTGGTGCTCGTCAGAGTTTTCCAAAACAAGGGTGCTCGTCAGAGTTTTCCAAAACAAGGGTGCTCGTCAGAGTTTTCCGAAACAAGGGTGCTTGTCAGAGTTTTCCAAAACAAGGGTGCTCGTCCAAGTTTTCCAAAACAAGGGTGCTCGTCCGAGTTTTCCAAAACAAGGGTGCTCGTCCGAGTTTTCCAAGACAAGGGTGCTCGTCAAGAGTTTTCCAAAACAAGGGTGCTCGTCCAGAGTTTGCCAAAACAAAGTGTTCGTCATTTTCCAAAACTCCGATGAAAAATGGATTTACATTGAGTGGAGAGAAAAAAAATTCCATTAAACCTTATGTTTGGGGCATTTCGAGAATAATTGACCACATCAGTTTCTGGAGAGTAGCCTACTCCAACATTCGCTTTTCTGGCATGTCTTCCTTTGTAACTGAAAACTGCACATGTTTACTCTTAATTTTTGCGTCGTCAGAGGGTAAACATCTGATGGCAACAGCTCGGATGTCACCAAGTAGCATCGTACGACAAGGTGACGTGACATGTTTGTGCATCTGGTGAATTTTGTATAAGAGTGCATAAGCAATATAAAGTTGGTTGGGAAACTGCATGTTATCCACTAAAGTTCCTTGACCCGGTAACGTGATGCTGGCGTGTTGAGCACCGGCATTGCTTCCTAATCCACCCGCGTCCTTGGTATGATAGCCTCCCGGAGCAGTTGAGCAGTCCTCACGCTTACCCTTTGGTGCCGCCCTGTCTATTCGTGGCCTTGTCCACTTTGAGGATTCCAAACATCAACGTGGTGGCAGCTAACCGTGCACGTGTTGAGCACATGGTCCCGGGTCTGGCTAAACATGGCTGCTTCGTGGACACGCAAGGTTTAAAAAGTTAAAATTAATGTATTCATTATAGTTCTGCCGTGATAATTTCTTTAGTTTGTTTTGGTTAGGTTAAATGATCAGGAAAATTTATTATGAAAAAAATTCAAGTTAAGTACAGATTGGGGGAGGATAAAATAGTGAAAACACTGGCAAATTGCATTTGTACTACGAGCTGTAAGTCCAACAACCTTGAAATTCGGGAAATATGCCTGGATTTTGGTATTAAAACACCAGTTTATGCTGGAATTTCCCTGTCCGTGTCGGTAAATTTCTGTTAATCGTAAAAATTATATTTAAAAATAAAATTCTCTAGAAAAAATTCCGATTTCTTTGACAAATATAATGGTATAATTAGTCGTGCAATGGGTCCTTGGAAATTCAAGGAATGAGCTTTGTAATCCTTGAAATATACTAGTTGGTTTATCCACTGTAGACCTCGTGGCAGAGAATTTATACACTACTTCTACAATTTCAAGAAAGATTGAAAGCAAAAAATTTAAGGACAGTTATCTATTTAAAAACCAAATTTGGACCCAATAAAAGGATGCACTCACAATGGATTTCGAATACAGAAAATCCAAAAGGCTTGTTTTTATGGATTTTTATGTTCGATGGCCAATGACTCTGGGTCGAATTTTAAGTGTTTCCAAACCAGGCATGTGTATCATCGCTGCCAACAAGTGGTCTGATAATTAACTGATTATAACGAGTTTCCTTAAGGCCTAATTGTCGCTAAGTGGCTGTTAAGTGTTGAAATATCTTACTTATCAGTTTTGTTTTTTTCGTTTTACAGGAGAAGCTTTGCCATACTCGGCCCATACCAGAGTGGTACGTTGCGTTGGGGAGTCTCTACTCAGCTGTAGGGAGTTCGACAGAGAGGACCTTACTCAGAGGTAACTGTTGTAAAGAATATATGCCAAAGGTCTTCAATTCAAAACAACTCGGTACCCTACAGTCAGCAAATAAAATGTTATTTGATATAGTCTTTGCAACAAGATTTTTTTATTATCAAAGGACCCAAACACACAAAGACCAAATCGTTTTGTTCCAAAATATCCTTCATTATTTAAGAAACTCCCAAATATTTCTATTTTACATGCCCATGCCATTGTAGGGTGTTCATCTGGAAAAGCTGGAAATATACTTGGATTTTCATTACCTCGAAAAAGTCAGGAATTATGCTTGAAATTCGTGTTGTGCACCAGTTTATGCTGAAATTTCCTGTCCACGTCGTGAAATTGTTAATTGGAGTAATTCGATATAAAATAGAAACTATTTTAAAAATTATCTAGAAAGATTTCTGACTAATGTTGTGGTAATTAGCAGTGGGAGGGGAACTGAAAATGTAAAGAATGAGTCTTGGAATCCTTGAAATTTGCTTGAATTGTTTTTTAAAACAAAATTACTGGACAATTTGAATTTAAAGTCCCTACTTTCGAGAACTTCTTCGAGCCAATTTCTTTTTTTTACCTAAGGTGCCCTGAAACTTTAAGACCAAGTTTCAGAGTCGAATACTTTGCCAAAATTGCCACAGTAACGAAACCAAATAAAATAAGCCTCTCAACTAACGAGATTATCAGAAGGTACAGGTTATATTTGATGCCATTAGGTACACAATGAAACCTTGGAATCACGTGCATTTCGGTCAGGTTTGGAAGTAAACTTCCTCAAATTGACATGATACAGTTTTGATGATGGCACCTTTGAGCCGCTTGAGATACCATTTCACCAACTGCCATCTTTCTCCGTAAATATCGTGGGCGAATATGGCAGATTTGTCAGTTTATTCTTCATGAAGATTGTTTCTTCCACCTCCGATTTGTCAGCGAGCTCCTTATCGCAAAAATTTGAGAATTGCCAACGCAAACATGAAAATGTTTTGACCTTGGCCTTCGAAAAAAATTATTTCATTATTGGCATGTGAGGTACCAACGAGGTACTACAACCACCTCTACTTCGGTCAGTTATGAATTCGTAATCAATTCATGCCCAAAATAAAAAATAATGTAACACCATGAGCTTACAAATATCAAAATGTTGATTTCAATAGTTTGGATGTCTTTGAAATTTCAGGTAGTTTTCAGATATTAGTTTTACTCTTTCTGAGACATTTTCAAAATTCAAGTTTTCTGGAAATATCCATCCACTGAAGGCGTTTGTGGTCCAATTTATCCCTTAAAAATTTGGGAAGTCGGGATATGTGCTCGAATTTTATCACCTCGGAAAAGTCTGGAATCATGCTTGGAATTCTAGAACATTTTTCAGACTTTTTGTACCAATAATGTTCTAACTGCTCATGGAAGGGATCCTTGAAATTGTAATGGGAACCTTGAGATCCTTGAAATATGCTTGAATTTTTGTTTGTATTTTGCTTCGATCATGTCATGTTTCTTAGCAATTGGGAATGTCGAGAAATGTGCTTGAATTTTTATCATCTCGGTAAAGTCGGGAATTTTACTTGAAATTCGTGTTAAGCACAAGTTTTATGCTTGAATTTCCTGTCTTGGTCAGGGAATTTCTGTTAATCAGAAAAATATTTTATAGAAAAAAATAGAATCGATTTCTTTTTTTAAAAAAAATAATATAGAAAAATGTAAAGACTTTTTGTCAAAATATTATGGTAATTGTTCATGGGAGGGGTCTTTTGAAAGCTTAAGAGATGAGCCTTGAAATGTGTTTGCATTTTTTGCAGCAAATTTCCTGAATCATAAAAAAATTAATCATCATTCTTACCCATCAGAAAATCTACTGCACTTTATTCAAATTAACTGCAGTTTAAAGCAGAATATAAAACTGCAAGTATTGTTTAATAATAGTGCCCAATAAAAGTGCAGTAATTCTGAAATGGCAGAAAACCGACAGTTTTTGTTTCACTATGCTCACACACAAAAAACTGCGGTAAATGTGCACAAGTGCAGTAATAAACTGCAGGGTAGTTACTTCTAAGATGCTGCAACCAAGATTAAGAAGTAATCCACGGGGTTATAAACCATCTTTGATTTTACAGGTGAAAAGCACGTGCCTGTGTGTACGTACTTCCCTGGGCGAAAGTGGGTCGCTGAGCGGTTAATGTGCTCAACTGCAGATAAACGGCTATGTTGCTGTGCCAGATAGTAGCGTCAACATGTTGACGACTTCAGTGGGTTTATGCAAATAAATGTTCAGCAGCTAGGGGGCGAAAGAGAGCAACAATGCACTTTACATGACCCAGTTTTTTTTTTTTTGCTCCACACGTGCTACCACCAAACATGTGACCTAGTGTAGTTGGGTCATGACTGGTAACCATGTTACGCTGCAGATTGCACGTAGCCAGTGGAATCACCTTAGGAATCAGGGGATGCTTGACCATGAAAGCGAATGTCCGGTGAATTTCCAAAAAATGTGAAGCTGGGGGAAAAGCATGACATAGTTTCTGTTGAATATATCATGGCTTTGGTAATGTCTGTTTTGGTAACCTTGGGGCGTAGGACATCTTATGAGAAGGTGTCACTGCATGCCTGTTTTACAAACAAAGTATATAACTCATGTATTGCTAATTTTTTGAAAGATTATAATCTGAAGGAACATAATTTGAATATTTCAGAATTTACATTGCCCTGCATTTAGGGAAAATGTGGTTGATGTTTCAAAAGCCTTCTACTTGAGAAAATCTTAGTTTGATTTATTAAAAAAGTTTTTCTTCTTTCCAGACTTGTCCACGAAAACGCTGTCAATAAAAGATTCCCTGCCATGGGTGGCGTTGGCAGTCTAAGCCAGGGTGGCATTGCATCTTTTGGCAATCTAACGACAAAGGACCAATACCAGGCTGATGCTGTGGCCCTACGTACCACCCCTTTTGCCTTGTTTTACTTCGTGGACCTAGGAAAACTTGTGGAGGTGAGCATACGGATCATTGTTATGTAGTATAATGTGAAACTGCGTTCCTGGTTGTAGGATTCTAAAAAGAAAAATTTTGAAAATATTTTTTTAACAAAATATTTATCACTATTATCAGCATTTGCTTTTGTATTCATTGTGCAAATTATGCATGCTAATACACGTGCACATGCAGATGCAGTAAGGGTTTTGAATTTTGATGAGGCAATACAACTAGTCAACTAGTCATAATTCAATTCGTATTTTGATGTGCAAACCTGCAAATAACAGTGAAAACAGTAATTCTGGAGATGTCAAGGTGCACAACTAGAGATTCAAGTGTGAAGTGGGAAGTGGGACTTGAAGAATCTGGTTTGTCAACACAATTGTTTAGTGTTTACGGTTTTTCAGCACAGATAAGCACCGAAGTGATTGTCAACATCTGTTTTGTAATCTTGCAGTTTTATTTTGGGCATATGCATTTCAACAAAGAAGTGTCATATCAGAAATAGCACATTGTTGCTAAATTTGGTTTATGCAGCTCTTGATTAATCAATAAGGTTGCGCTGGGTGTTTAGCTCGCTAGGTTGTTCTTTCACAGTTTGTTGATTTTAGTCAGGAAGTGTTGCTATGTATCGGGGGCGTCGTGCGATTATTACCAGGCTCCTAACGTCTGACCTAGCATCTATTAAATCAAAGTTTGGATTTTTAAAATGAGATATTTCCTTGATTGGACGATGCATGCACATCATTGTTAATTCTGAAAATTACGCAGAAATAATGGAGTTACTGCACTATTAATTGTTATGTTATTCCGTAACAAAGTAAATGATAAACAATATTATGCAGTTTTCTTCAATTATTCCTCAAATAATCAATTATTGCGTATGCCTGCTGACGGGTGTACAAAAATACAAAATTTCTTTGATATATCTCAAGGAAAATTTTAATTAGAATGCCTAACAGGCAAAATTATGAAATATAAACAAAAATCCCTATATAAATTATTTAGCAATCAGAAAATACTGTTGCGAATCGTTGAATGTTTTGAATTTTTTACCTCACTGAAAAATAAATTCCTCTATATAAAACTTATTTTATGCCATTGCAGTTTTAGCACCATTTTGTGTGACACAAGTTGAAAATATTTGAATAGCACTTCAGTATATCTGCAATGAAATGGGAGTTTTACTGATTTACGTTAGTTAGAGATGTTTTATTATTGTTTCAAAGTTGATAAAGCAATATCTCTATTTTCTCATCTTGATCATTAAATTGAATCTTTCTTAACTTTTTCAGGCAGCCAAAGATAGTATCAACGTGTGGCATCACCCAAGAGATGGAGACTTAAGCGCCATCATGTACTGCCTGGCTACTCATGCTGCACTACAATTCGACCCCATTCATCCCCTCAACGTGGAATTGTTCCTTGACAGACTCATGTCTGCTATGGCTGAAGTTGAAGCAGGGGCCGAAAGGACACAAAGGTATAGCAATCTGTTTTTTTAGTATCTGTTTTTGGAGTGTACACAAGATCGATGAGTCTCGGACATGTAGTTATGTGAAAGCAAGAGCTAAAGATTCTTTTTGCATTTCAGGAAATCCCCAATTGTGGTCAACAAAGACAAACTTTCACTGCGTAAACTGGAGTCAATCCGAGAAATGTTGCATCTGAACTATACTGTTCAGAAAGCAGTGTCAAAATTAGGTAAGCATGGCGAAATTTTATTTTCATTAAAGCTGAAAGCTAACTTCTTAAACCGGGTCTCCACCAAGACGTACATGTATGTATAAACATGTTTTTACAAACTTAAGCAAAAAAGTTTGCCCTCCGGGTTTGTTTCTGCCGCCATTTTTTAAATATACGTAAATATCAAAATTGTACAGCTATTAAAGACATTCAATAGGTGCACAATTTTGACATTTACATATATTTACAAAATGGCGGCGGAAACAAACCCGGAGGGCAAACTTTTTTGCATATGTGTGTAAATACTTGTATGGGGGTGGAAGTCCCCCCTCGTAGGCTAAATTCCCAGGTAGGTGGTGAAGGCCCATCCCCTGGCGTTGGTGTTTAGCCCTCGTGTTGCAGAAATAGGCCAACGTTAAAAATTACCAAACAAACAAACAAATACTTGTATATATGTACATGTACGTCTTGGTGGAGAGCCGGCTTTAAAAAGCAGTGTTACCTGTTCATCTCCATTAAAGATTTCAATTCATATCTTTTTATCGCTTATTTTGGCAGAAAACATTAATTATGTTTGTTAAAGTACTTCTACATTTATCATTAGATGATGCCACTACTGAGAGCAACTCGGTTCCAGCAGCCATTTTCACTTTCTTGCAAGCACAACAGCGCCGAAAGGAAGACAAGAAGGTGAGCATGCTTAACATCCCACCTGATGAAATTTCACACTTCTCATCCAGATTTAATTTGAAAATCAGTTCACGATTAAGGCCTATTTTTGCCAGATGGATGGGATAGTAAACTTCAAAAAATCTTGTTAACAATTTCATGTCCCGTTTTCTCAGAATCCAATTGAACAAGTGCTCAACGATGCAGTGTCAGTGTCACGTTCCGGCGAAGCTCTAGCCAGTCTTAGCTGCAGCTTAACGGGAGCATTCCACGGCATTGAAGCAGTGCCAGTGGCCATGAGGAAGCATTGCCAAGGACTTCAGGAAACTGTTAAGTTGGCCGACAGACTTGCGCTGCAATTTGAGTCCAGGCCACCAGGACTGTGAGTACAGTACTTGTTACTATTAAATTCAATTTGTCACCTAATCTCGGCATAAGTGTCGAATGAGCGTAATTCAATGTACGAAATATGTTTTTACTCTTCCTTTCAGAGTTGACATGAAGGAGATCTCATTCGATCAACGCGTGTGAAGAAGCAGTGTGCCCCAGGGGGCCTCCACAGCAGTGGCAGCATGACGCTGCCCGTGGCAGGCCTTCACTTCTTTCCAAGGCAGCCAGCGACTCCATTTTGTACCCATAAGAGAAGCGCCAGCCGCTCTTCTCTGGGGACACCTGTCGCAGCGGCTATCTCGTCTTCCACGTGCTCTTCCATAGGGACCCTGCCGCAGCCCCCACCGCTGCCACAAATTCAATGGCGCTCCACATAGGCCTAGCTTTTTCGGTGGGTAGTTACCAGTGATCAAAGACTGCGGCCGGCTAACTAAATTTTGCTTGTTGGTTTACAAGAATGGACATATCTTTAGGCACAGGGCGGGCGCTCCTGCCCTGCCTCTATTTGCTTATTTTTTACTTTTCTGGGTTCCATTTTCATAACTTTACTTCATTGCTGCCAATTTTTGTTTGTTTTTTATGACTTGGGACTCCTTGGAGGTATTCCAGCTCAAGACCTCAACAAATGAGGTTTTGTTCTTTAAATACTATCTGGTGTTTGCCTTAATGCATTCCATTACTGTGGCATTAAACCGTGGAATGTGGTTTAGTGCGGTTTGAAGGGACTGGGATGACTTCTGCTGTTTGGCAGAAATTGCCGAAGCCTACTGGAGAAACGTGTAATACACGTGGCCCCAAGAACCAAGTATATGTGCGGTTTTACTCAGACAGTGTGTTGGCTAAAAGCATAAGTCTTTTTACTTTATTCAGATAAGTTTGACACCAATCTTGAATTTCTGCATCGTAGTTGCTGGAACTTATTTGATTGGTAGCGTGTTTGAAATGTTTAAGGAGTATTCAAAATACTTTATCAATTCACAAGTTCCGAAAGTGCATTTTGTCCACGAAGGAATAGCAATGAGCCTGTTTTCAATGAAGTTCTTTTGTCTTGTCACTTATTCTTAACCTGATGCAAATAAACTCATAATAATATTATCTTTTTAAGCCTTTTTCTGTGGTATAGATATTGGGAAAATTTTGTAATATAGTGAGTGAAGCAATCAAGTTACGGATTAATCAAAACTGCTTTTCCAGGAAATACCACAAACATCCAAAAATCGTATGTTTAACAAAAAAAAGTTTTATTTGGATTTTGGAAGTTCACATTTAGCAATAATTCGATCACACTTATTTACAAGCTCTAACAAAGATAGCAAGATTAAAAATCCAGATCTACCAACGGGCCAATCACAGCTGATATTAGGAAATACATCGAAGAAACCTAAAAGTGCCAGCATGTGCTGACGTCTTTCACGTCTGAAGTCTTCGGATGGTAAAGAACTGGCAAGGTTCACCAAGATTTCCACGATCTCCTTTCTGATGTCATTTGGAATGTTCTTAAACTGGGATCAAGTCATTTTTGAGAATAAATCTGAAGACTGCACTTCTGAAAAATTGACGGGTTGAAAATGGTTAACGTATCCAAGAGACTCCAGAATTTTTCCAAGAAGTCGAGATTGAAAGGATTTAATTGTGATTCTTCAAACAAAAATAAATTGCCTGAGAGATTCTACGGGCAAGATTCTTGATATCCAAAAAATTTCTGTCTAGCAGTCAGAAGATGTTTTTGTGAGGCTTTTACTTCTGCCCCATCTTGGAAACGCTAACCACGTTATCCTCCAACAGCAGTCTCGTATCACAAATCTGTAATTCTCGCATTACTCAGCACTCTGGGTCGGCCAGAAGCATCTTGACATCATCAGTGTCGCCAGCAGTAAAGTTGGCCGCAAGCCGCTGGAACCGCGGATTGCTGATGACACACACGCTGTCGTCATCCTCTAGGCGTCGCTTACGCCACTTGAATATGAGCGTGGTGGTGCCGGCAAGCATGCACGCTCCGACAACCATCACCCAGCCGTACACTATCCACTTGACGCTATCGAAAGAGTCGAAGATGACGGCGTCGCTGTTCACCTGGGCGGCAGGCGTTGGGATGTTGCAGTGGTCAGTTGAGCAGCAGCAGCTGGTGACTTGCTGTCCCGCAGGTGTTACATGCTGGAAGTATGCAAAACATATATTTTTTCCTATTAAATTCCAAACTAAAGAACGTCTCAAATTGTGCCGGAACAAACTTACATTAATGCACCTTGGCATGGAACTGCCATTGCACACGCTGTCATTCAACGGTTGGCAGCTGTACGCGATTGCCGAAAAATTGGTGACCTCGTTGGACACCCGCGTGGAATTTACGCACGCCCAACCGCTGCTCGGACACTCTATGGCGGTCTCGTTAGTCCCTGAAATGGAAAAACGGAGTAAGTAACACATGGCCCTTCCAGAATTTGAAATCATGATGCAAGTTAATGTTACCCTGGAAACATTTCAGTGTTTTTGCCGCACTCGGGAGGGTGAGGTTGTGGGCTGAGTTGCATCCCACACCTTGGCAGCAGTGGACCTTGTGAGTCGCCTGCAACAGAGAATGACTGTCACTTTCCAGAGACTACAGGGAATCATTCCATGAGATCTGTAGGATTCACTCACGTTCATCATATCCTGAAATTTGGTTCCATCACAAAGACCATCGTAATCACAGTCGTAGAAGATTCTGTTCCCAGCATGAGAAGTGTTTTGGGCCACTACTTTTAGGCAAGAAGCCGGGCTATGGGGGACCGCAGCTGGCGGTGGTGACGTGGATCCTATAGCAGCCTTCGAGAGATTCTTATTTTCGGTTGAATTCAGAAGTTCTGGAATTGGAGTTGAAGTCTGGAGATTCGGAATCAGAGTTGATTTCTGGAGATTTTGAGCTTTAGTTGCATTTACAGGTGGTTCTGTTGTGATGGCCACTACAGTAACCGTTTTCTGATCATCGGTTTCATTGCCGCCCAAAGGCATGGTGATTTCCACTTGCCTTTTGGAACGGTTCAGCTGCTGGGGAATGCACTCCATGAGGGTCTGGTTTTCCGGTGTGCCAACATAACATTTCGACGTAGCACTATCTGTAGTGGTTGTCACCAGTCTGAAAGGATTTGTATGCAGAAATAATATCAGGTTGGTTTATTCTTTTTAAGACAATTTTAAATGTGACGAGATACATTATAAGTATTGGAAAAAATGTAGTTATGTAGGCATGTAGGATGAATTTTTTTATATATTTTTTGTAATAGTTTTCGAATGATGTTTAACATTGGCCTAAATAAGGCTGGACTGTGTTGTGACACCCATGTTAAGCCATTATAGTGTTACTGTTACAAAAAAACATCGACAATTAGTCTGACTAGCTAAATGGTCCCTGGACCGTGCGCATTGATAAGATCTTGGCTGCAGTCTTTAATGAGAATTGTGGCCTGAATGACAAAGCTAGCGATTTCACCTAAGGCACATGATGCAATTTATTTCAAAAGTTCTACAAATTCCTTCGCACTATGCAGTTATGGTTTTTTATTACTGATCGAGGCCATCTATCAAAGACTATATCTATGGGACACATTTCCGTTGACATGATTATTAACATATTTTAAGAAATGTTTTTTTTTGTCAATTACACAAATGTACATTAAAGATGATCGCGGACATGAGCAGTTACGTAATATATCGATATAAGACTACGTGGCGGCCGGTACTTACAGTATGCCGAGGATCGCATAGAAGGCAAAACTAAGCATTTTTACACTTTCCATCGAGGCCAACTACTGAGAGAAAGACAACAAATTACTGTAAGTAATTCAAAGAGAAAATAATTTGGAAACCAAAAACAAGTTCATCACACTATTTCCAAGATATTTCTTTTTGTACGTGAGTCTAGCACTAGGGAATAATGGATCAATAGTTTTCCAGGCTAAAGTGAGCGAGAACTTGATCTTGTCTTGATCCGCTTCTCGTACATTTTATCTCACCATAATAATGATATTAGTATTATGAATAACTATTTTCCTTGCAAATTATGTTAATTTTCAAATTTCCATTTTTATATAACCAAAGATATCCTCTAAAAAATCCGT
Source organism: Julus scandinavius (assembly GCA_034696685.1). Taxonomy (NCBI): domain Eukaryota; kingdom Metazoa; phylum Arthropoda; class Diplopoda; order Julida; family Julidae; genus Julus; species Julus scandinavius. The sequence goes on along the minus strand of JAQGAE010002456.1, from coordinate 135 downwards.
TCAGTATGCTATGCAGCAGTCATAGACATGTTCATACATGCCGTGAAGTGGAACCTACTTAGGCACCCCCTCCTTCGGATGTCCCTCATGGGACCCAGTGGGGGATGACTGGTGATAGGTCGTCTGCTCCGGACC
>JAQGAE010002455.1:0-17767 GCA_034696685.1 Julus scandinavius | reverse complement strand
GCTAGTGCGCATGCGCGAGCCTCTACTTCCTGAGTTGGCAGACGAATTCTTGTGCTTTTTGAGCGAAAGTCGTCCAGAGTGAAACAGGCATTATGGAGACAGGTCAGTTCGACCATGAATTTTTACAGTTGCATCCAACTGAGAATGTACATCCAACTGAGTTGGATACGCAAGTGGGGACAGGGTATAAAACGGTTAACGACAGAACAAAAGGTACAATTGGAAAGTTGTAGGGCATGGGCAAATTAGTCATAATGCATTGTAAAATGTCCGATAACAATATTATGTAATATATATGTAAGAGGATATTTCACTTACAAAATGTCAACATGCCCCTGTATTGCAAGTTAGCAATGCCTCTTATTGAAAGCAACTTGCAATAATAGTAAGCATTGCTGGTGAGCAACATTCGGGGCTTGTTGACATTTTGTAAGTGAAATATCCTCTTACACAGTTATTGTTATTGGATGTTTTACAATGCATTATCACTAATTAGGCCATGCCCTACAACTTTCCAATTGGACCTTTTGTTCTGTCATTAACCGTTTAAGGGTTAGAAAGTAAAAGACCTTGAAGATGACCCTGAAGGTTGGACATCACCATTGGATAACACCTGGGCACATTACTATTCACTCCCATTAGCAGAATGTTGATATCGGCGATTATTTTGAAGCAAATTCGATAAGATACAGACTTTTCTTCCACCCTGTATAAAACCATACAATGCAATAGTATCTCCCATACATATGTATATGCTTATTTTTTATATTTTCCATATGTCTGAAAACATTTATAGCCATATATGGCGTTTAATATCCGTAATACACGGTTGCCACCTGCTTTAAACTGTTCCTAAGAAAAAATTAAACAAATACACTTAGGTACCTACTTTTCGATTCAAATAATAAGAAAATACAGAATAAATTATCCAAATTTCAGAAACTCAAGTTTGGGTTTTGTCCCAAAGTACAGTTTCGCATATACATGTTTGATACTGTCATAAATAAAAGTAGTGAGATACAGGAAACGCTATATTGACTTGTTTTAGCTACAACGATTCTAGAATTTCCACACGAGATGAACGTTTGACGACATTAGCGAAAACACAAAACAGGTGTGACAATAAAAATGGCCATAATTTAGAATATAGGGAATTTAGAATAATGCAAAATCACCACCATATGAAGAGTTTCTGCTCAACTGGCTCTCTCCTACTTAAGATATTCAAACTGGGCAAAAATATTATTGGCCCAGAAATTCCAGAAATGTCTCAAAGAATCCACATTTTACGGTACGTTTGAAAAATATTGAAACAGCGTTTACTCCGTTGAGTACCATGGTAACATGCAAATATACAAGTACAATCGCAAAATGGGAATAGGCATGGGGTAGAAATACAGATGGTAGAAAGCAGATGGTTAATATGCTCGTATTTTCCCACTAATCGCCATTTCGAATTGTTTCGGTTTAGCTGAAAAGGAATTTAAGTGCGAGAAAAGCGCAGATGATGATGAGGAAGAAAACGATGGAAAAAATGTCATTTCATCCACGTCCAATTTCAGCTTGAATCCAGTCGAAGAAAATCCCACTTCAACATCGGGGATTCAAAGAGGTTGTTACCGATTTTTAAATATTCACACATTCCACTGGTAACTTCAAATGGAATGTCCTAGTATATCTACACAATTAAAAAATCCATAAATTTTACAGGAATAATCGAATAAACTTTGAAGGAAATGTGCAGTAAACTGAATAAAAGTGATATTTTCTTCAATTTTATCCAAAACGAAGAAACTCTCTGTATTAAGTGGTCTCTATTGAGAATTCAATCTAATTCAAAAACATTGTAAGATGAGCAAAGAAAATTCCAATTTCGGCATGTTTTTAAAATATATAATACAAGAAACTTCCTTCAAATTCATCCCAAAATTAAGGAACTTTCCGTGGAAGTCATTGGCATTAATTGACCACGCTATAGGTGGGATAGTGGGTATGCTATCAGCCAAGGCCGTATATATGGGGATAGATCTCATCCCCCAACTCCAAAAACGTTTACAAACTTCAAAACCATATCGACAAAATATAAAAGGGGAATTGAACTTTTACATTAAAAAGTATGATTTTTCTGCTCCAGAAATGAACTTTTTTTAGCATTAAAAGTGCGAAATTGCTGATTTATAAATGCAATTTTTCTGCATTAAAAGTACGACATTGTTAAGAAAACAAGTTATGGTGGTATTTATCATGGTAAACTACTCTTGAGGACGTCCTTTGTGAATGGCCTCTTAGTACACCTATACCTCGCTATACGGCCGCTTTTTATACAGCCTTTCGCTATAATGGCCTATTTTAATTATGGCACTGTTTCGATTTACGGCCAAAAAAAAAATGCTGTAATTAAAGAAAGTGGCTAAAAATGTGATAAGTTACCCCAAATTGCACAAACAAGGTCGGATTTGGCTAACAATATAAACAACTTATGGGTTTCACTTTGTTTAAGAAGGAAAACAAACGAAAATCACAATACAGAAATAATTGATTCGTTATACGGCTTTTTCGCTTTACAGCCAACTTTTCGGGAACGATTCTAGGCCATAAAGCGAGGTAATGCCGTAATGGGTGTATTATGGTAAAACATTTACGGTAATCCGTACATTTCATGGAAAGATCCCGTTAAATTTTCCGTTACTTTTATGGAATTTTTTTAAACTGTGTACGTATAGTATTCCTATGAAGTACACATAAATAATTTTACTTGTTTTCTTTTAGAAGCTTCTTCGAACCCTAGCCGTCAGATGCAGCATTTGCAGTGTGGTGGTCATACGGCTTGGTCAAACAGTCCCATGGCTGCTGCCCTACCCTGGTTGGTTAACCCTCACCTTTCTTCGAGCTTCATGGAAAGTAATTTCCTCCCTACTAGAAGACAATCTTACGAAGGGACACCCATTTCGAGGACTGCCCCACTCTTTCTACCCAATTATTCCAATGCTGGGATATATGGCATTAATTCGGCCGCCATGTGGCGAATGTACCCTGTGCTTTGGCCCAAGCTTTGTCATATGCCTCTAAACGAAACAGGCGAGCCTTTGATGCATCCGTACAACTTAAGCGATCCATCAGCTAACGACTGTCTACAATTACCTGGTTTTAAAACCAATGACGATTGTAACTTATTGCATAATTAAGAAAAAATGATCATGTCTTGAAATTGAAAGGCAATGGAAGTGGAAATATTTAACTGATGTTATTATTTATTTGATCTTAGTCTATGAAATTAATGACTTCCTTATCTTCATCCTCTTACTACTATAATTTTTTTCATTATGTTAATCTTTTTACAGAGGAAAATAAAAAATTTGTCTTAGGAAATTATTATAACTCCAAAATGTATTTTCCCATGATACTTTGGTAAGTTTTTTAGAAATTTTGCAGGTATCCAAAATCCCAACAAAGATTTTGGATTTTGGATTTTGGATTGCTAATACATTGAGTTTATCTTCCTTTTAAAGTTCGGATGAGAATTTAAAATGAAGAATTCGTTAAATTAAACTTTCATTGTTGTGTAACTTCTGATATATTCTTATCAGTTTATTTAAGTTGTGGGCCCATGTCCAGGCTCCTTATTCATCCGTGACAGAACAACTTTTTATGGATATCCTATTTGACAGTATTTGTCCAAAAAGTTACTCTTACTTTTTATGTTGATTGCAAGTTTTATTTCCCCAGGTGTTTGAAATAAGATAACACCTTGTTTCCTTGTTGATAAATCAATGCTAAGTTTAATTATATTGAGAATACTATACGATATTGAAAATAGAATTCATCTATAGATTAATTTTTCATCCAGATCCGGATGAGTCTGGACCCAAGATACAATGTGAAAGTAGAAGTATATGCAAATTTAAAACAAGCATTGAGTGATAGTAAAATACTCGACATGAATCATGGTAATATAATGAAAATAATGTGAATCCAGTCAAAAATATACTTAAGAAATCTGTAGTGTGCAAAAGAGCAGTACGTAGCGGCTCGTTTATAGGCACTGTGGAACAGCAGCACCCGCTATTACTTGATAACATTTAATATGAGTCCTGTTTTCTTTAATTCTTTCTAATTTAATTTATTGTTAATCTATTCTTTAATTTATTTAATTAACGTTTTAGCCATCCCCCAGTTAATGAAAAGATTTATATAAAAAAAATGCTGTATGGAACTGCACGTTTCCAAGCTCCAGCGGCACGGTGTTAAACTGTTGTATGCATGCGCACATAGGAAGCTGCACGGCAGGCTGCGAGGGAGAGAGAGCACTGTCGCTCCCACAATGATGACTGGAGTGCTTCACAGCATTAACTCCGCAGCACCCCCACTGATTTTTCTGTGAGCTGCCACTGCAAAAGAGTATTTGATATAGTAAAATAAGAGTTGTACAATGTTCTGAAACGAAATAAACACGTGTAACCTACAACAGTGTATAAGAGCAGTATGATATATAATGAGGGCAGATCGAGAAATAAGTTACACTATTTAAAATAAAGGACATCAAAAATACATTCTCGGGATTTGAATTTTTATTTTTAGTTTACTACATACCCATAGTTACTTTTCTCCAAGTCACCCAACACTTGCAGACACTTATCTGAACGTGTAATCAACTTTTCCATACTCATGTAGGAAAAATCCGCTCCAACATATTTCAACCACATCATAACTGCTTCTTTGACTTTATCATCAGTTTGGAACCTTCTTCCTCTGAGGTCGTTTTTCATTTTTCCAAACAAATAGTAATCACAAGAGGATAAGTCTGCGTTGTATGGTGGATGTTGCCAAACTTGCCACTTAAACTTTGCCAGCAACCCCTTAGTGAACTGCTCACACCACTTCACAATGGCTGGGCGAGAAATTGCATTAGGCCCGTAAACTGCTGAAATTTCTTGATGAATGTCAGTGCAGTTATGCCTTTTAGCCCACAAAAACCTAATTGTTCCACGAATCTCGAATTTGGAGTGAATATCCAGTTGATGCGCCATTACAAAACATCTACAGTACAAGAACGTAAAGCTTTAACAAGTTGAAACATGTCCTTTTCGATAGCTACTGATACAGTAAAAAACTTCACACACGCGGAAGGTGTTACCAGATTGAGAATTAAAAATGGCGCCGTGTGTAACTTACTGTTTGATCCGCCCTCGTATAATGAAGCCGAAGTTACATGCAACACTGTGCATCAAGCATGGAATTTCAGTTTTGTTAGTATTATATTTCCTTATTTTGTCAATTATTATCTAGTTTGTCTATTCCTTAGCAGTACAAAGTTCAAGTACAATGTCATCATAGTGCCAATGAAATGGAGCTTCTGTAAAGCATTGTATACAAGAATCCATTGCCTAACGTATTCAATTCAAAATAATATCGTAAGGCGCCTTGAAATGCGTACGTAACAATGAACAATATCGCTCTCTAATATAGTTGTCTTCTCTAAAATATTATTTCAATCATACAACTTTATAATCCTTCATTAACACATTTTCGAATAATTCTAAAATTCGCACTTAAAATCCGAAAAGAATCCGGAAATTAACGCATCCCACAAGGACTGAGTTCAGACTGAATAAACAGAGTGAGCGGCAGCAATGTAGCCAAGGTTACAAATCTTACCAAATAATTAAATATAATAATTACAAAATTGGAGAAATTTTACCTAGCTAAGCTGCACGACTGCTGCCACCATGAATGGGGAAGATTTTGCATTATCAAACAACAACACAAAGTAAATGTGGAGAAATTCGAAAGAGAAGACGTAAATATAACTGGTCTAAATTGATAAATCGCACACAACGAAATAATAGATAAATAAAATTGCAATGTAAGATTTCTTGAAAAGAGATTCATCCAAAAACCCAGTTTTTAAATTTAACATGTTGAAAGTATCAACACATTTCTTATTATTCAATTACAAGTGTAGATATCACGCTTACAAAATGCTCACAGTGCACAAAACACTTTTTCTAAGCGTCTGGCAAAGACAGTGGCAATGACAGTTTTACCAAATTTTTAAATTTAAATTTGCCGCCATTTAATGCTCGTTTCCAGAAGTTACACAGAATGAGTTATAGATGGCGTCACACATGATCCCTAGCAGCTAGTAATTTAAAACCTATTCCAAATCCTGTCTCGAACTTTCTATCCTCATTGTGTCTATACTTCTGTTATTACAGACCTACGCCCATTACTTTAGAAATATTGACGGAAAATAAATAACGAAAATTAAGAAATGAAAACTTTTGCATTTAAATTTATTTTAGAAATTTTAAAACCATTAAATTTAGATGAACAATTTAGATAAAATGGTGTTATGGTTTACAAGTTTTAGTGATTGCCAAATTTGTGACGGCACACCAAAAGTTTCCTTAGAAATAGTTTTTTCAAGTTTTTCCGCAATGAAATTATGTAAAATCATGCTTTTTAGACCCTCCCATAAACTTCCGCGGTACTCTCAGGACCCGGTGGAAAAAACAAACACTGAATAAGGAATATCATGGGAGTGAAATTTCGTGTTTAGAAAAAAAAAGACATTTTAATTAACTAAGTCAGTAATTATTTTAAGCTCTGAAACTATTAATACAAGTGAATAAGAGCACACTTTCCTTTGTTGATTTCAAACCATATTTTTAAAAAATGCATCATAATTCATAATGTTAAAAAAAATTTAAAGCTCTGTTGAAAAGCATAATTTAATAAAAATAAAAACAGAAAAGCCCAAAAGGTTCAATAATACCGTTTAACCGTTATGTTATTTTTGGTAAAACTAATCACCTGCTTTATAATATACTAGAAAATAGGTGCATAGCCTTTTTTATTCACAGGCCACGAAGTCATCAAAAAAATTGACTCATGAGCCAACACCCAATCTCCAAATCCAAGAAAATGTTCTTAATTTCAATGTTATATACGGTATATGTATGCCTGGCCTTAATTAACTTTAAATATAAAATTAGGCTTTTGGGAATTTAAGAGACTAAGGAAAATACACCTAGGTTTAAATAAATTTCGTATTATTTCGTTTAATTTTGCCTTCACATATAATTTGTGTCGAGGTTTTCTTACAAATGTTGAGCTTTTCAGCAAAGCACGTTGTAATGCCCAAGCAATGAAATTCAAAAAGGGCCATTCAAAAAGGACGTGAAGGGAAATTCCAGCATAAAATTGATGTTTTTAACACAAATTTAGGCATAATTAGCGACTTTCCCGAGGTTTTAAAAATTAAAGTACATTTGTGATTGGGGACACATTTCGTCTGGCGTCCCTCCCCCATATTCACTCACATATTAAACTTCATTTAAACAGAAAAACCAAAAACTGAAAAATACCGTCATTAGTGAACGTCCATAATGACTTCTCCCTCCCCCCCCCCCCCAGTCCAAAAGACATCAGACCCCCTCCCCCTCCTTATCCCCTATTGATGACGTCCTTTTTGAATAGCCCTTACCAAGATTCACGTTTCCCCACGTATTCGATGCGGGGCAGTATCAATCAGCCCTCTCCCTTCACTCTGCAACGTGTCCCACATGGGACAAGCATATCTGGTTCATATTTCAAAGTTGGAGCGCCTTAGTTGTACGGTGCTGCCCCCTGGCGTGCAGTCCATCCATCTCAGTGGGGGGATAAAAAAAAGCGGGGATTTAGGTCGGCAACAACAAAAGGTGACATAAATCAAGTATGATAGACGTTCGTTGACTGGGGGTTGATGGATCAGGTCCTGAAATTGACGGCTGGCCGCCTGCCAAACCATTACCAGCTGCGCAATCTGATTGGTGCTTGTCACGTTTCCAACTTGTCAGCGTAATATTTGTTGACGTCACGCAAATGGCATAAACCAATCATAACGATAGCTGTCAAAGTAAGTCGTTCTCGATTGGTCGGCGGCAAAACTGAGTAACAGACAGACGCACTGCAGGACGCAAAAAACAACGCATTCGTCTTGAACTTCAGGTAAACGCGCGGTCATCTTTCATCCCCCCCAACCTAAAATCCGTTTACTACCGTCGGGTGGCGTTGCGTGTCCGTCGTGCCTTGGTATCGTTACGTCCCCCCCCCCTCCCACAAGCAGCTTGAACGAAAGCGTTACGCAGCGCCTCAGTATGAGATCTGATGCGAAGACGTGATGTACAACAGTCTGTTGGCGCTCCGCGATTCTATTTCTCTGGTCGCTCCACCGTAAGCTACGTTTCAGTTTTTCTGTCGTGAACGACGCATACGTGCACCAGTAACGTTTAGGACCACCAGGAAATTCGGTGAATTTTAGGTGCGATTTTTTCATCTGTCTACCCGCTCTGTGTGGCGAAACAAGGTTCGGAATAGGATTTCCTATCGGAAAGTACGCGTAGGAGACAGAAAAAAAATAAAGGGCGATACTTCACATCAGCCCTGCACAATACGTTGGATTTGCTCGCGAAGAGGAGAAAAATTTCTCCGTTCGTGACTTACGATTCAAACTATTTTAAAATGTTGACCCCTGGTGGCAACCAGTATCTACGGCCAGAGTACCTGTCGCCGTTGCCGACCACGGTGAGTACAATACCTTTACAAATATATTTATTTCTTAAAAAGCCAAAAATGTTTCAATCTTTAAAATAGTCGGGGGAGCAGTTTAATAATTTTGGGGTTTTAAAAAATGCTGACTTGCGCAAAAAAAGTTTTAAACTATCTTTGTCGTACCAGAAGTTTCTTCTTGAGAAGTGCTTGACTGTAACTTTTTCACTATCTTTTAAATGTCCAAAAAGTAATTTACGCAAAATGGAAACTAGAAATGAGACGCTTGAGAAACTTGTTCAAAAGTTCACAACACAAGCAGTATCCGATTGTCAGTTTTATCGATCAAATATATCGCGTTCTACGGGTAGTGCAAATTGACGCATGTTAGGAGGGATTGGATGCCGAACGCAAAGGCACTAGCGCCGCAGAGTGGTTGAAATTACGAACGATGGCTTGCTTGCCTTTCGAAATTTCCACTTTTTGGTACACGTGCAGTGTTTCACGTGATGGCAAACTTTTCTATTCCAAAATGCAGCAAAATATACAGTATGTGGTGGTATTCTCGAAAATAAAATAGTTTTTAGAGCGTTAAGCCTATACGTATATAACGGACAAAAATCCGTTTGTATACATCTGCATGCGTGTATAATTTGAAAAAACTTAACATCATGAATATGACTTCATATATGGTTAATTTATATATTATAATAAGCCTACTCCACATTAATTGACACAATGATGCAGATGAGCTTGTCACGGGTTGCTTAGTATACACATTTTTTGGAGGTTTTTTTTATTGAATTTTATGTTAGGCCTAACCATTTTTTTTTTCACGGCGTTTTGCTTTTTATTTTTACATCATGTACTTTTTTTCAATATTGCCTATCTAAGTGTTCGTTTGTGATTTCGCTTATATAGCAATCAACCCGGGGACAAGTCCATCATTGGCATCATCCAGTAGGAAATAGCTCTTACGTGAGTTTGAATTTATTTCATTTTTGACAATTTTTAGCGTCCAAATTTGTAGAAGTTTCGATCCAAACTTGTGGATCTACCTTTACATCTATCAATTATCGGTCAAAATGAAGTCAACGTTAAGGTTTACTTTATAGAAATTAAGTATCAGTAGCCACGCTAATACAGAATAGGGCCATATATGGGGTAAACTTTTGTAGAAAAGTTAGGTAACACTAACGGCCATTTTTAAAATAAAAACATAGGCCTTTAAATCGTTTTAAGAAATATAAAATACAATGCTGCAACGCGTACAAAAATAAATTCACGAAGAAGTATCAAACGCTTAATTGGTTCAATGCCATCATTATATAATTACGCGAAAAAATTGTAAAATATTTTGCCAAAATAATGAAAGTTGATAATTAGCGCTGCGAGGCCATGCATGTATTTCAAGTTAAAGATACTTAGGTCCTTTGGAAAGTAGTAAAAAAGTTTTTTTCATAAATCTTGTTAGCTGCATATATTTTATGCTATAAGAGCACCTTATTTTTTATCATAATATATAAAAAGGCTTATTTAAAATTACATTTAGACTTTTATTAGATATTTATACTTTTTGCATTGTGAGGGAATAACAGTTATAGTAATTTAATCGAGATTACACGTGCAAATATTACAAGTGTTTATAATTCCTAAAATATAATAACACCTTCTGAAATGCATGAGGTTATTTATTTAACAACTCGTCCTATATAGTCTTAAACTTAAAACTTTTTAAAGTACTGGTATATAAGGGCCTACTTGCGCATCATAATAAAACTTAATGTAATTTCAATGAAGTTTTTTTTTTTTCAAACGTCTCATGTGCTCCCTGCAGTTTGCGAAATTCTAATGTGTCGATTTTTTTAATCTGGACAAAGCAATAACGAATGTTTTTATTTTTTTTATTTCCGCAGTTGGACGCCAAAAAGAGTCCGTTGGCCCTGTTAGCGCAGACATGCAGCAACATAGGCGCGGACACCCCGGGGACAAAATCCCTGATTCCTCCCGTGGAAAAGCAGAGCAAGGAGTCTGAAAAGTCCCGGGACAAATCGACTCCACACAGTGAGGACAAGTCGTCGTTCAAGCCCTACGAGTCCATCAAGAAGGAAGAAACGGGCAGTGACAACGAGAAGAGCGGCTTCCGTACGCCAACGTCCAAGTCGTCGTCGCCGGCTGTGTCCAGCACGGGCTCGGCCAACAGCGGCAAGGCCTCGCCGGCCGTCTCCACGGACAGCACTGCCAAGACGTCAGACACGACCGCGGTCACATCGGCCATCACCAACCCCTTGAACTCTGCCTCTTCAGGCGGCCTACACTCGCAACACAACCGCATCAGCATTGGATGCGGCAACATGTTCGTCGAGGTAAATCACCACGACTCCGGCATGCCCAAAGACAATGGAATGGGTTCCCATCTGCCCTTAGGCTACAAATCCAGCCAGCTGATCCCCGGCCTACCCCCGGGAGGCGTCCTGGGTGCGCTGTCCAACTGCAGCGGATGCACGCAGGTAGTAGGGCACGTGCCCGTGGACAATGCTGTCACCAGCCCATCTTACCCACCCGGCATTCCCACCCAAGGTGGCAACCCCTTGAAACCCGGCTACCCACCCACGTCCTCCCTCTCGCCCTACGTGGCTTACGCCAGAGTCAAGACGGCCGCCGGCGGTACCACCTTGGTGCCCATCTGCAGGGACCCCTACTGTACCAACTGCCAGCTTAGCATGCAGAACGCCCAACAACTGGCGGCTGGGGGGGCCGCGTGCCCCAGCGGATGCACGCAGTGCAACCACGAAAAGGCATTCGGCGGCGTGGGAGGCCCCATGTCCTCACTCTCCCTCATCCCAGGTTTGGGCGTCAGCAGCGCCGCCAACCCCATGCTCAGCCTGGGGGGCTCCGGCATATACTCTCACTCCATGTTCACCCCCAGGCCCTACGTTTGCAACTGGATAGCAGGGGACACGTATTGCGGCAAGCGCTTCACCACCTCCGAAGAACTGTTGCAGCACCTCAGGACCCACACCAACCTGTCCGCCAGCGACAGCGCCGCCTTGCCCTTACTCAACTCCAGCCTCAGCCTGCCCTCGGCCGTCAGCCTAGGGGCATGTCACCTGCACTACAGCATGGCGCCCTCCCTCACCAGCCCCGCTGGACTCCACAGGACTTACCCAACCAGCCTGAGCCCGGTCAGTTCGCTGTCCGCCAACAGGTACCACCCCTACAAGTCTCCACTGCAGAGCATGCCCGGAGCACCCCTTACCCCCTTCCCACCACACCCGGGTTATGGACCCGCACAGTACTTTTCACCATACGCCATGTATGGACAGAGGCTTGGGGCAGCAGTCCATCCATGAACTTAGAAGAGTCTCCTATCCTTGAACTTGGAAGAGCCCGGTTTTAGGGTTCTTTCACCCACCTCGGCCATACACATGCCTCAAAACCTTGTGAAAAAACAACAAAAAAAAACACTCGGGCAACTTGGACTTGAGTACTCTTCATTTTTCTCTCACCGTGTGAGTGCTTCGAATGAAAACGTGGACGCCATTGTTTGTTTATCTTTCCACAACCTCCTCACGATTAATAACTGATGAAATTGTAATCTGTCCCACGCCATCGTTCTCCTGGTTGAGTATCTGTACTTTTAATATATTTATTATTGTTTGAAACCTATTTTCTGGTTAGTAGATATATCAGTAAGGGCGGTCAAAGACTTAATCACGAACCTGTCACGCTATCATATTGATTTGTCAAGAACCTTCCTCAGTTGACGTGTTATTTATTTACTGCACCGACACTCTTGAAAAAAAAAATATATTAAAAAAAAAAACGTTGCGGAATCCTTCGCAATACTAAAGCTCGTGTATACATCCGCAATGTTCTCCAAGAATACCCGTGCATTAATTAGATAATACCCAAATGAGATGCGATGCAACTTAGGTTAGGCTTAACCTAAATCCAAACACGGGCCAATCTTTCTATTAGCTTAAATGTGCCATCGTTCAACCTGAAGTTAACCAAATTGGGGGATCCCAATATGGGGGCAACCCTTTTATCCCCCCATCAGGTCCCGTATAACCAATTCAAGACGACTTTTATGCAATATTTTGAAATTGCTGGTATAGAATCTCGAAAACAGATTTTTGACAATGGGAGAAATACAATGTCGACAGTGTTTCTTATTCCTCTAGCTTCAAAATAGACTATGCCATCTCTAGTGTAGATATATTGTTGGCCTTATTTCATGTCTTTTTATCACTTTGTTTATTTATAAAAATGACATTTTCTGAACAAAAACTTTATTGTTGCAAGGAGCCGATGTTATTCAAATAGTTATATATCGCATTAGCAATAATCCCCTTTTTTGATCAGGTTGATTTTAAAGACAATATAAATAATTTCAATTAACAGATTCTGTTATCCTTTAAAAGTGGCAAAATTTTAACGTTACCGTATTCTTCAATACAGAAACTACAAGAAAAAACCCATAATTTCCACATTTTAAGGTTTTGTTTTGGGATCTCGCTATAATTTTATTGAGTTACAAGTCCAAATTCCAGCCAAATAGGTCTGCGTCCATTCGCATATTCTCTTATGTATTTTTCTATGATTTTTTTTCTAATGCTCGTTGTTAGTTTTCGTTGAAACTGTTCCCTGATCGTTATATTAACACACCACGAGTCACAATTGATTCCACTGACCATTTGTAAATAGAAATCATTAACAAACATGAATTGTACATTACTTATGTAAAAAGCAGAAATTTTATTTCAGTGTGAGTGCAGCATGGGTTGAGGACACGACAAAAATGAAATTGTTTGTGGATTTTAACTTTAGTCATGCGTGATGTGTAATATATTCTAAGCATTTTTGCAAAAATAGGAAACCAGATCCAATTTGGATATGGATATAACTATACAGAAAATTAAAATTAGCTAATGTAAAACTTTCTTTTATGTAAATTATGGTTTGTTTGTTTTCATTTTTCATAGATATTATAGAATAAAAATGCTTATGAGACGATTATATCTTGTGTCTGTCTGAAAATTACTTTCATAGGTGCTTTTCGCGACCATGTGTGGGTTTCTGCTATATATATCCTTGGATTATTAATTAGATAAATATCCGAAGTTTTAAAATATATTCAAGAAACTGCATGGTGTGTAATTATACTAGTCTAATTAGGTCCATTTAAATTTTAATTACTGATATAGCAATTTTTATTAATTTTAATAACCTGTTATAAGTACCAGTTTCACTATAAAATAGTTAATATACTTGCGAATACGCTTTGAAGTTTAGATAGATGATTATTTTTTAGTAAGTGAAACAAAAACTTAGTTTAGTTATTGCAACAATAGAAGATAACTAGCAAAAGCTAACTTTATTTATTGATCAATAAAAACAACAACTACAGGTAATAAATGTTCTCGGGTGAGTGTGGATACAGGACTGCTGTATACAAGGTCCTGCACATGGGCTGATTAAATATGTTCAATTTCTGATTCCGGATATGTTATGGTATTTTTCCATACTGGAAGTTATAGTTGCTAAGGTTGTATCTGTTGCTTCCTGTCGTGTTTATCTGTATCTTTATTTGCACGATATGCACTTTGTATATCGACAATATTATAAGATGGAAATTCATACTTAATTTCTGCTGATTTGGTAACATTTGTTGAACATGGCACAGATCAAAACCAACAGCGCCTTATCTTTATTCATAGCATCGTTTACAACCGAAAGCCAGATTAAATACGCATATGTAAAATTTTCTAAATCTTTTCCGATAATTATACACCAACAACAGCACTTAATTCTTCTGACATTGTATTATAATTAGTCGTGAATTGCTTTAATGAACAATCACAGTCTTATCTCAGTACGACTTATTCTAATCCAATGTGACCCATTTGGACATGGTGGGCATAATTTAGATGAGTTTGACATCAGGAGGAAAACTGATGAATGTTCCCATCAATGTTATTTTGTCTTCCGTCTATGAAAGCGGAAGGAGATTAGAACAGATAAACGTTTTTAAGTGCCGCCACCATTTTACCATCAAAATTAATATTAATTAAAACTTTGCCAGTGCCCAAGCTGATTAATCATTTCTCCTTGCACTTGCAACGTCACATGAAATGGCTTTTTCCAAAAACTTGGCCGTTCAATCAACATGTTTTGAAAACCTATCGACTCGCAATATATTATAAAAATAAGCATGACTGCATGATTCAAAGAGCTGTCAAAATTACAATTGAAATATTCGCATGTAACGAGCAAACAAAAAATAACAAGATAAAAAAGGGGTTTCATTTATTACAATACAACGAGTTTGTACATCCGTATAAATACAAAGTAAAGATCTGCGCTGTCAGATAATAAAAAAATAAGGAGAATAAGACAGATCAATCTTCGTTAGACAACTCATGAAGTCATCCGACAACAATTAGATGAGAAATGAATGCCATATGCTGTTACGATAATACATGGGATACACCTACGCGTATGCCAACAAATGCAAATTCATACAGTTTCTATATTAACGTCAGAAGTGTATTTGGTAAACGCCATGTTCTTTATGATTCAGATCGAACAATCCACGTTTTATGCTGATATTTCATTTCAGCGCATTTTGTATTGCTAGTGATAACAAAAAATGGCCATAATGCCTTCTTCCTCTTGCATAATTTTTATTAATCAAATTTAATGAATAGAAATTTCAAAGAATAAATAAATTACTTGACGAAACATCTAAACCACTTAAGCTAGTGTGTGTCGTCTAAACGAGGCTAAGTGAAGAAAGTGTTCAGCAATGATACACACGTTTCAGAATGCTTTCAAAGAACGCGTTGTTGGTAACTCGTGCAAGTTGCAACGCAAGGACGTTTAAGTTTTTAACACGTGAACTTGCAACAATGTGCCAGTCGTGGCTTCACTAAAGCAGCTGGGACGCTACATTTTTTTTTATAAAAAAAAGCTAACTTTTGCTGACATTTTGAAAGAAGCAGTACGTTTCCTGACTGAAATTCAAGCCGAAAGAACGTTTTTTCACCCCTTACTCTAGAATGGAAATAGAAATATGAACTTTCCGCTGATGATGATGACAAAGTAGATAGATGAAAAATGCATCATCTCCTTAAGTTGTTGAATATTCCTGTCTTATCCCGTTAGTTCACTCTATGCCATGCCTTATCTTTTCCATGGTGTACGCTTCCTGTTTGCCCCAAATGGTATCAAAGGTAGACCGCTCACTTGACGAACAGTTTGGCTATGTTTGAAACAGTCACTCAATTCTTTTGGCGGCCAAACCCTTAGTGTGTTAAGCTCATTAAGGAGAAAAAGCCAAAAAGGACGGTAGCATACACTGCAGGCTTTTAGATTTGCGTTTCTTTGCCTCATTTATTTCGGCAGTCTGCGAGTTATATATTGTATATAATACACACACTATTCTAACTTTTCAAAACAGTTTTTCATCATAACAACTGTTTCAACACATGGCTTCGACTGTTGAAAGGGTTTTCACGAAACATATGATCGTGAAAATTCAGAGAAAGCTCTTTATGCTATGTAGAAGCGCCTTTTATAACGCATGTGGAGGCCCTTTGGCAAATATAATTGAGCCGTAGTCCTATACCAATTTTACATATACAGGAAGCTGTATAGATCTTAATTTTGAAAACTAGTTTGTACCGAAAATATATATATATTAACTAGTCAATCTGAAACTCGACCTCTTTTAACATCCCACGCTTTTTCACAGCTTTCGAGTCAAGACTTTTCAGTGCAACATGTTAAAAATTATTCCAGCCTTTAAAAATGTGGACACAAAAATCTGTCAATTTCTGGTGTGTTTTTAAAATATAAGCTTTTAACAAGAATGATTTCCCACACATTAAAATATGTTTATGTATATAAATGTATTAAAATATGTTTATGTATACATATGCATTAAAAACTTTTTGGGTACAAGGCTAAGCTATAAACATTTTTACACAAAAATTAAGCTTCAAAAGCGCATAACACGTTAACCTTAAGGTCATCGCCACACTTGTACCTGGCGCTCCTTCAACTTTTCCAACGCGTGATTACATACTGTCTATTAAATGGATGACTCGCAGCGTTGCGCTTCTAGCACGGCGAATCGGCAGGTTAAACTTTGTGTAAACTTCACTAAAGTCTTAAGTAAACGTTTCCTTTACTGCTTTTATAGTTGGATGCAAACAATCGGGCTTTCCGTTCCTTGATCTTTCCGACATTGGCAACGCTGCGTATACCCCAAAGAAAACGAGGCGTTCAGAGTAGATAATTCGATGCTGAATCACCATTTATTCAAATAAATAAAAAAGAAAGTGCGCTATAGATGGCACTGAGGATCTTTGCTAGAATGCTGAAAACTAAAACACAAAAAAACGACAGGGCTGTGTTAATGTATAGGACTATAGTTTTGTGAAAGTTATGGTAAGCCGATTCACAGCCGTTAGCCGCCACACTTCCGTTTCACCGCAGCTGCTGAACGTGTAAAGTCATGTCTAAAGGTACCTGCTTACCTGGCTATGCATGGGCGACATGTGGGCCTTGGTTGGAGATATTTGGCTTATGTATGGATATATAAGGTACATCTAGTATATTATTCTACATGTCTCTTAAATGGCCAAAAATATATGGTCCTTATTTCGCCTATATAGTATAGGTATAGGCCAAATATGGACCATTATATATAGGCCAATTTACCCCTTGATGGGACATTTATGGGTATATATGGTCGTTGATGGGCCCTATATAATAATATATGGGCCATACTGTGCAAGGATATGTCCTGGGTTAGGCCCTATGAATAATTTGTCACACTATATAAGGCAGAGTGGTACAACGCCACCCACAGGCCGGATTCGGCCCCGAAGGCTTCCAAGCGTTATTTGGAAACCCTCAGTAACATTCAAGAAAAACATTAATAAAAAGGATCATTGGTAATTGGTAGCATAATATATTTACTAATTTTAGGTATGGAAATTTGGACCACACTTGTTATAAGGTGAGTCGAAGACTAAAATAATTATACATATACCTCGAAGAAAGTTTAATCGAAACAACAAATTGAAAAAATAGAAAACAATGCAACAAAACCTGATGTGTTTACGAGGTTTAATATTTATGTTTATTTTGTTTGTAGTAGCATATTTTTAAGACAATGTATTGTAATAAGGATTTCCAAGCATGAAATCAAGGATAATATCATTCC
>JAQGAE010002454.1:0-17768 GCA_034696685.1 Julus scandinavius | reverse complement strand
GTGACGCATTTTGGTATAGGTATTTTAAATGTTTTAAAATTATATACTCGCAATATTTCAAATTTTATGCAAAATGTGCCAATTTTTTTTAATGAATAACATGTGGGCTAGCTGGCTTATTCAGGCTTTCTCTTGTTATAATAGGGCTACCTTTGGAAACTTGTAACAATGCAAATAGCATGGTTGACAAAATAATCACGGGAAATGAGAATTAAGCGAGCCTTTATAGATTCATCGAATTAGTATAAATCTGTTGGTCAACTGAATTTACAGACAACGTTTTCAGCTATAAGTTTCATTAGCCGTATTTGTGTAAAATTTTGTGGAAAATCAGTGACGCATTTTGGTATAGGTATTTTAAATGTTTTAAAATTATATACTCGCAATATTTCAAATTTTATGCAAAATGTACCAATTTTTTTTAAAATGAATAACATGTGGGCTAGCTGGTTTATTCAGGCTTTCTCTTGTTAGAATAGGGCAACAATGAACAATGCAAATAGCATGGTTGACAAAATAATTGAAACTCTTGTTATAGTTACATATTTCGTGACCATCACTTTAAAAATAGATAATACAGTATAATCTGTTGAAATCAATAGTTGTGGCAAAAGGTGATCTATAATTGTTTGATTTTAGTGCTGTTTAAGTATGCATTGTGGGACTTCAGCCCACCTGTATGAGTCCCAGTTTTTTGGACTGTTTTGGTAGTTGACAATAGATGTGAAGAGAGACTGATTTTTAAGTACTGACATGAATTGTCACAGAGTATTTTTTCCCCAAGCCCCTTCCTAAGGTACTATTAATGCCAAACCAAGACTGATCCTCCCAATCTCCAACCATCGTAATAGTTAGATTTAATGATGCCCATGGTCCTTTCGTTGAAAGTTAGTATCCTTGCATTTTTATACTAGATGGGGGTTGTGGATTTTATTTACCCTTCTATGGTTTACTACTCGTAACTGTGTTGCCATGGTTTGTAGCGGGCGTATCGTAATAAACTAGGGGCGATGAAGTGAAGAACGACATATTAATCAGCAGCTGAATCGGAAAATCATGTCACTGCTAATTTTTGATATTAATGAGCAGGGCCACGTCCTACGATCGTGACGACGCCCTGGAAAACTATGCTTCCTTGTTAAACTCTTGTTAGGTAGGTGACTGAAAATCCATAATTAAGAACCTCGGATTAAGGATCATTAATCTGGAAAAGGATGGTTTCAGCTAGCAAAAACTGATGTACAGTTTAAGGGGGATTTCAACCCTATCCCTTTAGATGAGCAAATTTGTAAAGACACTCACAGTCAAACAAAAAAAAGATTAAATAAAAATAAAAATTGTTTAAAATAACTTAATAAATCAACAAGTGGCTTCGCTTGTCATTTTTTATTTTAAAATAGTAGATTTTTTAAATTAAATTATTATTTGAATTTTTGCACTCACAACTTGCCTATCTCATGCTGCCACCTGCTGGCAGCGTGTGTAAAATAACGGACATTTTTCTAACTTGTATATTAATTTTTTTTAAATCTACCATTTCAAAGTGAAAAACGACAAGTGGAGGCCCTTGCTGATCCATCCAGCCACCAAAATCAATTCTCACCCCCACCCAAACCTCCCTCATTCAACTGTGAGTATCTTCGCAAACCCTACCCATTGAAAAGATAGGGTTAATTGTGATCCATCTTAAGCTACGAAGAACATTTGTCGAATTTGCTTATTTTTTGTCAGGTATTTCCACTAACAAAAATTCCTTCTCTATTGTGACAAACAACTTGACATGTTAAATTTGTTGGAAGCGTTTTTCTGCCATGTATGCACTTTGGTGTCACTGAGAGTATTTTGGGTTCTTTTCAACCATTCATGGTTAAGAAGATAATGGAGGTACTTGCACCGATTATTTTAATTTACGGTGAAAAATGTTAAAACCATGCTAATTTGGGGACCGCCATGTTGGAAAAAACCATTTATTAGGTAATTTACATTTATGAATATTATGCCTCGTCTCAGTACCCAACTTTGCTGCACTACGTTTTACGTAAAATTTACTATATGGACGATCCTCATCTAACTCATGGCCCATCCCTATGTTTTTAGAAAAAATGGACTATTATTGAAGAAATTTTTGGGATGCCCCCAACAGCAGCTATTTGTAGTCAAGGTACCTATTGTCAATCATGCAATTACAACGTATGAGGCAAGACCTGGTGTGATTTTTGGTGTACATTTTTGGCAGGTAAGATTTAATTAATAAACCAATCAGATATCGATATTTTTAAAAATTGGCCATTGGAGGCAATCGTTGTTAATTTCTGAAAAAATCATAATGTGATACGGCTAAATCCATGCATCTATCTATACATATCTTACAATT
Organism: Julus scandinavius; assembly: GCA_034696685.1. NCBI lineage: Eukaryota > Metazoa > Arthropoda > Diplopoda > Julida > Julidae > Julus > Julus scandinavius. Next base: position 15,394 of record JAQGAE010002454.1, on the reverse strand, counting down.
CACTTCAAGTACTGCTTGAGCAAGGCTTAATCAGCCAGCGTCAGCTTTAATAGCCAGACGAGAAAAATCAATTTGACAATTCTGAAAATGTTCGGACTTCCGTGATACTTTCTTGGACACATACACAATGACACAACACACTCTTGTTGATTGGACTGTCTTGTATATCCTTACGCTTATAGCACTTAACCAAATGACCCGCATGCATGCACTTATAAGCTTTATAATTTTATTTACTGAATTGTGAATGGGAAATTCGGCCGCCAGGGTTTCGAGAAATTAAGCCGCTTTATAAGCTTAAGATTTTGTTTTTTCTGAAAAGTCAAAAGGATTTGAGATTTACTTTGCATAACATAGTGTCAAACAAATGCATTGTAAATATTAGATTTGCCAATGTGATCCATATACAAATATGATAAAAGTAACATATATCGAGCGTTGTACATGTACATGTACATGTACAATCCTTGGGACTTGGAAAATCCCCATTACGTATATCGTGGATTATTGTATCACGAAGCTACATGTTTTCTATAATTCTTAGGTCAATTTGTATGATAGCTAGGTTTCTGACTAAGGCTTGAGTCAGAACTTTCAAGATTTAAAGTTCCATGTTATGTTTATCTTGCACATATCTATTACAAATTACCAAACAATCCAAAATCCAAATCCAGAAATACTAATACCAATTGCGCCAGGTGGGCGGAGTCCCACAGTCCATGTGCACTTATTATTATCAGTGTATGACCTAATATCATTCGCGTGTTACATTTCAGTAATGGTAATATGACGAGGCAATGCAACATTGACATGTCATGTATTTTGTATTAATGTTTGGAGTAACAACGGGACATATCCAAAAGGATAATGTATTGCATGCATAATTGAAAGTATATGGATTTGTCTTAACAGGGGTAGCTATCGATTTGCATGGACCCTGCATGGATTTGCTTAATTGGCATCTTAAGGGGATATAAAACCATACCATTTCCATTTGGTCAAATTTGCAAAGACATTCACAATTCAATAAAAAAAGTTTAAATACAAATAAAAATTGTATAAAATCGCTTAATAAATTAGCAAGGGGGCTTATTTGTCATTTTTCACTTTAAAATTGTAGATTTTTTAAAGCTAATATTTACAAAATTATTATTTGAATTTTTGCACTCACCGCTTGCCTAGCTCATGCTGCCACCTGCTGGCAGCATGTGCAAACTACCAAACATTTATGAAACCTGTATATTAATTTTAAAAAATCTACAATTTTAAAGTAAACAATGACAAATAAACGCCCTTGCTGATTTTTTAGGCTTTTTTAAGCAATTTTTATTTAAACTTTAAACTTTTTAATTAAAATGTGAATGTCTTTGCAAATTTGGCCCATGATCCCCTCAAGTCGCATTGTGGAACCAGAACAAGCTTGTCTAGCGATGTGTCCAAGCCTTTTTTTATTCGAGAAAACCTTGATTCGTGAAAGTATTTTCCCGCCATTTACGTGACGTCATAAGGGCGCTATGTAGCCAACGTTTTATAAGTGCGTTTCGCTCGTAAATGCTACAATTACTACTGTATAGATTCGTACGTCCCGAACACTTAATCTAGAACGCCTTTATGTCCGTTTGTACAGTTCTGTTTGTGAGCAACATGAAAATGCCATTTAAGTTTTTATGGGAATTTCTTCCATTATAGGAAATATAAAATTATTATTATTATTATAGCTGGCAATCTCCCCTCTTTTATCAATAACTGCGTATTCATGCTATCGACAGACATGGTCAAATCGGTGGTTTTCGGACAAGACCAAATTGCCTATACATTCACACATATAGTACATATGAAATTAAATCGGTTTTTTAGGATAGTTGGATGGTCAGACTGACAGATAAAATGTTCCCAGAGAATCGATATTTCCACAGGATTATTGATGGTCGCTTTATGTACTCGGATTACCAACATGTTATTATTTATTGTTTACCTGGAAATTGCATTCTATTAAAATATGTTTTTTCTTTTTTTTGCTTGGCTATCCACTAAGCGAGGTAAAGATTTAATCTTAGTGATTACATTATATTGGGCCAATTGAAAACATTTCATTTTAAAAAAAATACATTTATTGATGCTCTGATGATTTATTTTGTTGTTATGAAAACATTTATGTCCGATGGTAATTTTTAAATAACCACAAATAAATATAGAAATGCTGAAATATACAACGAATATCCAAAGATTTGTTGGGAAAATGAATGGATTCCAACGAAAATATTTTCTCTGCCTACAATGATAAAAAGGCCCTTAGAGGTAGGACAGAAATGAAAATTTCTGTAAAAAAATAAACACACTTTGCTTTTTTAGAATATTGCATAACAGAAGCATTATGCTGTAAAGTTTAATGGAGTGTCGTCATCATTTCGCGTTTTATTGCATTTTATATGTACTATATATATACACGAGGGGCGGTCAAAACGTCTTGCATATTCGTTTATAATTCGAAAACCAGATGGCGTATACAAAAACTGAAATAGTCATTTTAAAGAGCAGGAAATTTTGGTTTTAGGTCACTACATGGCCCCACAATTCATGCAGAATTTCGAAAAAACCTATCAAAAACAAAATGGCCCCTCACTTGAAAGCGTTCTCGCGAGAGGAACAACGAAGTGTTATTAGTTTTTCAGTGTTAAAAGACATGAAACCGAGTGAAATTTATAGTGAAATGTTAGGAGTTTAAAGTGACAAATGCATGTGTTTCATAAAGTACGCTACAGAGGTGGTGTTTAAACTTTAAGAAAGGACGCGAAACTGTAAAACTGACAAAAAGAGAAGTATTCGTCCGAAAACGTCGATTTGAGGCAATATCTGCATATCCAACATAAACATAAACACTCTCATCAAACGTTGGGATAAATTTGTCAACAAACTCGGGTTCTACATTGAAAAATAGAAAATGTCATGCTCTTTAAAATGGCTATTTCAGTTTTTTTGTATGACATCTGGTTTTCGAATAATAAACGACTAGGCACAAATTTTGACCGCCCCACGTAGTTGCTTAAATCTGAAATTGTTTTCGAGCTGATTTTAATCAAATTTTATGGAAGAATTTCTTCTTTAAAGAAACTTTCTTTTATGTAACCAGGTTTAACATTGAAGTTATATGCTTTAGAGTGTTTGCGTTCGTATTGAAGTGTTAAATTCCCTATCTGTAATCAAAACATTTTACTTCCTTATTTGTAATTGACAATGTGCAATATTTTAAATCCGAACCAATGTTTTTAAATTTATATGCCGCCGGAGTTTAGCGAAGTGTCGGAAATTTACCATTTTAGCACCTTGTTCAATGTGCCGTGACAGTTTCAGCGCCATTTTGTGTTCCGGGAATGACTTGTAACATAATGAAACATTAAGTTTCAACAACATGATTTGTAAAATTTAGTTTTTTTGTTAACGTATTGTTATTTTTTTTTACACAAATGGAAACTTTGGATTCTTTGAACTTAATTCAACGTCTATTTTCAGAAACTTTATCTGATGTATGAGTAACAAAACTTTTTGTTTCTGTTTTGCACCAATGCCAACTTTTTTACATTGAATGCGATAAAACGCACAAGTTTTAACAGAATCTTATAATTATATATATATATATACAGTACAAAAATAGTTGAAATGACCGATTCTGGTATCATTCTATGATATCGATTCGTCAATCAAAGAATGGCGCGTTAGACTCCGGGCTTGTGTAAAGGCCACCGGAGAACACATTGAGCACATTATATAATTCATTTTTGTTCCTAGACTATTGTTCTAAGTGCCAAATTTAATTTTAATCGAAGCATTTTTCATGAAGTTGTGATTATTTTTATTGGGTTATTGGGTACAGCACTCGTGGCAGTATGTTATAATTGAATATTTTCTCAATTAGTATTTGCACTAAAAATCTCATTTTGCCAGTCTATTGGCATTTGGAGTGTTCTTAAAAAGTCAACGTGAACACAACTAATCAAACATACTGTAGTGCATTGAGGAGTGATTGTCTGTCCTTCATCATCAAGTCTATAAAACGCTGAGGTTATATTGGTTTTTTTGCGTGTTTACAAGTTCGGAAATCAAGTAATTGTTGGTGGAGAAAATAGTTGCCGGAAAATCTCAGAAATCGTCAGAAATGAGGCTTATTTCACTTTGTGAATTATATCGCCATCTTGCGTGCCTTTGTCAAAGTGGGGCTAACGACCAAAACCTCATTTACGACTTTATTATGTGAAATCTTCGTGATTTCGTTAGCTAATATATGTCCTTCGTAACTTTCCACGGTTTTGAATAAATACTGTTCGATAATGGTATAAATCATGCTATCCTTGGCACTTGTTCTTCCATTGTTTTGTATCAGTGGCATTGCTGATTCCAAGTATAAATATATTTGTACAAAATTCCAAGGATGCAATAAGTCCTTGCGGGTTTTGAAGGAAAATTTGTAAATCGTTGCTGATGGACGTTTCTATGTCAGGATGATTTATGAACACTCGCCCTTCCACCGTTGTATGTATATCCTTTCTCAATCAGTATGCTAATATTGACGTCGATAATTTCGAAATTCCAACAGAGATGAACTAGATTAAAGGCCCGTTACATCGTTTTATTTTTTATCAAACTGACTAATAAATCAACATCTTGTCACATTCGTGTCTTTATACAATATAAGGAAAATCAAATCATGATAAGTTTATAGATGTCCCTTTCGAAAGTTCCATAATATATTTTCGTACTCGAGAACCAATTTAACATACTGATAATATGTCATTTCGTATAAGACATGTCAGTATCTCAATGAAAATTTCATTGAAATACATACATGTTTTGAATTTTTTTGTCTGGCCTTCAAATAAATATGGAAACTAACAAAATTATTTGCACATCTGCATCTGATTGTAGTTATGATGGTATCTCATATTGACAATAACTTATACTTTATATAGGACTGGCGCATGTTTTCAGGGTTTTATAGAAAAATTGCAAAGGTATTTACGAGTAGATTCAAGCCTAATTTACAATTTTTTCTAATCCAAATAGTCAAATATTGTGAAAACATTTTCCATGTTTTCTAAGTTTACAATGTACTTTTCTGGCATTTTTAAAAAATTGTTTCAAGATTTTGGTAAATTGGTTTTTAATAAGCCTTGTCGTTTTTCTTTTCTTTTTTTTTTTTTATTTATTTTATTTTTTTTACAATATTACTGGTAAAGGGCTATTCAAAAAGGACGTCCTCAAGAGGGGCTAGGGGAGACAGGGGACTTGGCCTGCTGGCAGGTGGACACAATGTAGACAGGGGGAAAGCCATTAGAGACGTCTACTATAAGTATAGTATTTTTCAGTTTTTGGAATTTTGTTTCATTATTGAGTTTTAAAGGTCAGTGAAAAGGGAAATGAACACCAGAAGAAATGTGTCATCAGTTCCAAATGTACTTGAATTTTTAAAACCTCGGAAAAGTCGAAGTCAGAAAATTTCTGTTAATCCGAGAAATGTGGAAAAAATGTCGTGGAATTGATAGCGTGGCGGGTGCTTGGAAATTTATAGGTTGGGCCTTTGTATATTCCAATACATTTTTTGGACACCCTACTTTTCAAAAAAATTAAGGACGTCTATGAGGGGGGAGGGGATCCGGGCTAAAATGGACACCATGTGGACAGGGGATGGGGGGTCAATTTTTGAAGGAATTTCGGGGACATCTTTTTTAATGACCCCTAAGGTGCATCCATGGAAATCACTGATCAATGAATAATGTGTGGCATACTAAAAAAATGCCATGGCAGGTATAGAGCTCGTAATTAACTTTAAAAGAGGACGGTAAACCCTACACCCACGAATTTAAATAACACATACGAACAATGTTTGCATGTTTAAAAAAATAAGTAAATATGAAAAAAAATCTAATCGTAAAGTGCAATGGCACATAAAACGAAGCCAGGTTAGAATTATTTTCATTTTTATTTTCGAGTATTTTTGTAAGTAATTAAAAAGGAAATGTAAACAGTGTATGGGACCTTAGGCAAAAGGTGGATGTACGAATTTCGTTGTTAAAAAGCTCAGAGGCAATTGATATTAATTTCTTTATTTTCTATGACTTCTTATGTTTTCTTAACGTTTTATCTTTGCCTGTATACTGGATTTGAAATCCTATGAATTCTGCTATTTAGACCTACTTTATGTTAACAGTAAGGAAGTAATTAACAAAATTACACTTCCATCACAGAATCACATTAGATTGTACGTGTTTTCATATACGTTTAGTATACGTTTAGGGGTTCTGTTAAGGGGCCGTTCAAAATGGACGTTTTCAAGGGGGGTGGAGGTCTGCAAGCATGTGGACACCATGTGAACAGGGGGAGGGAGGGGAAAGCTAATATGGACCTCCACTAATGATGGTATTTTTCAGTTTTTGATTTTTCTGTTTGAGTTTTAAAGGTCAGCTAGTGAAAAGAGAAACTGACACCAGAAGAAATGTATCCCCAGTCCCAAATGTACTTTAATTTTTAAAACCTCGGGAAAGTCGGGGATTATGCCTAAATTTATATTAAACACCAATTTTATTCTCAAGTTTCCCTTCGTGGTAAGGAAATTTCCATTAATCTGAAAAACCTGGAAAAATGACTTGGAATAGGCAGCGAGACGGGTGCTTGGAAATTTACAGGATGGGTTTTTGTATATTCCAACAAATTTTCTGGACACCCTACTTTTCACAAAATTTAAGGACATCTATGAGGAGGGGAAAGGGGGAGTCTGGGTTAAAATGGACACTGTGCAGACAGGGGTGGGGGTCAATTTCTGGAAGGAATTTCGGGGACCATATTTTTGAATAGCTCCTAAGTTAGTTGCAAAGGTGAGCTTAGTGGTGACTTAATGCACGCTTGCCAATGAGTGCTTATAGGTAAAAAAAAAACACAAACATTGGGTTAAATTTAAATAAAAAAAAATTAATTGAAAAAATCGTTATTCGGTGATAAAGTGAAAAAGGTTGCCATTTATTATTTAATGATTAACTTATCTTCTAGAAAGGATAATGCTAGTATCATGACGTTTCCTGATAAGTTTCTTCATCTGCATTGTATGACGCAAACATTCAAATGTTTAAATGCGAGAATGTTTTTAAGTAACGCCTGAATTTCACAATGGAGATAAGATAAGACGCACTTGCTGAAGGAAATTCAGAATTGCATTCTCTATTGCATTTTAAGATAAGCAAGATACAGAGTAAAACTGTAGCAACAGGTGGAAACAGTGTGCTGAAATGGATACAGTTTTCAAGAATACAGTGAAGAGCGTGTAAAAAAGGTATACGATAGATATTGCCTTGAAAATCGAGAAATGTACTTGAATTTTTATCACCTTGAAAAAATCGGGAATTATGCTTGAAATTAGTGTTAAAAAGGTATACGATAGATATTGCCTTGCAAATCCAGAAATGTACTTGAATTTTTATCACCTTGGAAAAGTTGGAAATTATGCTTGAAATTCGTATTAAACTCCAGTTTATGCTTGGATTTCTTGTCAGGGTCGGGAAATTTTCGCCTATTTTGGAAAATTATTGTGGTAATTGGTGGTGCGAGTGGTCCTTTAAAATGTAACTTAAAATCCTTGAAATATGATTGATTTTTTTACGGCTAATTTACTATATACCCTTATGTGGAAGAACAATTGAGATTGTTTCCATAATTTTAAAGCACGATTATGCAATTTCGTTTTATATTGGTTCATGACAAGTGGATTTTATCTCAAAAAGTCACAAATTCCGGGATTGTAAATTTACTCAACAAATTAAAAGCAAGCATTATATGAAAAAGTTCCTAGAATTTACAAGGAAGTTTTAGTTCCAACAAATATATGCTTTAGGTATCCAACACGAAAATTGATATCTTAGTGATAAAAATTAACAATTTATGTTAATGAGACTCACCTGTAAATATGTATTTGATACTTTTTAGAGGATTCTAGTTTTTTAAATGTGTTAAGCCAAAAATTATGTAAATAAATACAGTTGGTTTATTTTTCTGAAGTGTTACTTCAAAATCGTGTGAAAACACGTTTCTGCAAATTTCGCTTATGACGGCATGCCGTTATTTTAATATTGCCTGCTGGAACATGGTATGTGCAATAAACTTAATGGTCACATGACTGATTCTACAGTAAAATATACAGTATCTACTGCACTCAAGGGAATATATCCGAACCAACATTTTTTTGCGCCATATCGCAGCTTTGCTATGATTCCCGTAGTTGAAAATATCGTACAAACGTATTTTTCAAATGATTATTTTCATAATACCGTAATGGGATCAGTAACTACAAATTTGGAGAAAAAAAACGTATATCCTTTTGACATCCTTTCTTTTGTTGTTGTTTTCTTTCATTGCAATTTGAAAACAGATTTAGCAATGATTTTTAAAAAGAAAGGAAAAATAATTTTGAAAAAAATTTCCTTAGCTTACAACGAATTAAATTTCAAGATAAAACAGAAAGATTACGTAATTAACTTGCGGATAAATATTTGCCATGTATGAGATATCAACTTAGATTGTAAAGTTTTCTAAATTTCAATAATTACTGGATTTCTAATTTACTTTTAGATGAAATAAATGTGTTGCTTGAAAGTCAAAGTAATTTCACAAAAAAATGTCTTGCTACCTACAAAACAGTTATTTCATTCTGTTAATTCAGGCAGACACCTTAATTTTAAATAATAAAAACAGTCTAAAAGTTATATTTTATTATATTCCATTTTTTTCTGTTTGATTTCCTAGATTAAATCCAATCTAAACGATATTATTTCTCTTCTTCCAAAATGCCAGTTTATCGATACTTTTGAAAATCAGCTTATTTAGGTTACTTTTTTTTTTTGTAAAAAGATAAACATTTCGGTTTGATTTAAAACTAATTGAATTTCATCTCAAACAGGCTTAAATAAAAGACAGTAAAGCCATGATACTAAAGCCAAAAATTTCTCCGGTAAACGACATGTTTTTCCGAATCAAGACCATTTCTAAAGTTTTGTTAATCTTTTTACTTTATCTTGGTTATATTTTTCTTAAAACTTTCTTGGGGAAATGTTTTCGAAAACGGTTTTTATCAAACAACAAATCATATTTCGCTATGAAAGCTTATTTATATAAATTTATCTTGCTGCAAATGCAAATATATCCCCTGATATTCCATTTTATAAAATATTGCACATTATAAAAAATGTGCCAATTTCATAAATATGAACAGATTAAAAAAAAATAATAAAATCAATTAAGGTAATCAATTTATTGTATTTTTTTTGTTGAAAATACTGAATTTCGCAATAAGTTTCTTTATAGTAAACAACTAGTTATTGTTATAGCAACTTGTTAACGTGCAATATTCATTGTATAGATACATAGAATTTTCTAACAAGAATGTGTAACTGATTTTATAGCTATACAACAGTATTTCATCTTAATGTTGTAACTTTATTCAATAACATCTAGGTTGAAATTTCGTAATATCAGATAGCACTTGGTCTACATTTTGTATCTATATACAGTAGTATTTGGTCTGAACTTTCTAACTATACAATAGCATCTACTCTGAATTTTCTAAATTTGCAACGCAATTTCGTCTAAATTTTGTAACTATGTACAATATCATTTAGTCAAAATTTTCTAACTGTGTACAATATCATTTAGTCAAAATTTTCTAACTATGCAATAGCATCTAGCTTGAATTTTCTAACTATGCAATAGCATTTACTCTGAATTTTTTAAATATGCAACACGATTTCGTCTAAATTTTGTTACTAGTATATACAATGGCATGTAGTCTGAATTTCCTAACTAGACAATAGCATCTAATCTGAATTTCCTAACTAGACAATATCATCTAATCTGAATTTTCTAACTATATATTAGCATGTCATCTAGTCAGAACTTCCTAACCATACAACATCATTTGGTCTAAATTTTGTAACTATACAATTGCACCTGGTCTGAATTTCTCAAATATAAGTCTGTCAAGATTACACTTGCATTTTTGGAGGAATTGTATGGAAAAAGTTTTGGAATTTTTTTTTATGGAAAACAGGAACCTTACCTCTTGATTTCTTTCTGGATTCCGGTTCGTTAGCAGATTTTCCGATCGCCCCCTGGTGAGTGCTCGCGACACGAAAGCGAACGCACACAAGTACGAGAACAACAGGCACTCCTAGTAAGCAACTACACGCTCGGTCGTGTAGTGATGTAGTGTAGTGGCTTCTCGATGCACGCGAGGATTAGTGTGGAATCGCAGATTTGCGCGTCCCAACTTTTATACACAAAGCTGTTCGCCAATCGGATGCAGGCGCCAATGCACGTGGACACAACCAATGAGAACGCCTCTGCCATTTGGGATAATGCGATTTTACTACTATACTATTTCTTTTTCGTGTAGCCAACGTTGTATAATTTCTTAGAAAAACAATTTGGGGATATCCGTCTCTTGGAGCTGTCATTCATTTTTCCAGAATTATATATTTTTTTATAATGCTAAAGACGAAAAGTCGATACAGAGGAGTTTATTTTATTCCGGAATGTTAACAGTGATTTATAGATGAACATTTGCACCACCCACGTTTTGGTAATAGGCTCTGAAGTCAATACCCGCAAATGTAAAAAAATCTAAGAAATGTATCCCTATTTAGTAAATTAAGCTTAACAGGCCAAAAACCTAAACTAACCTAACTAGCTAGGGGTGGTTGTAGTAACCCTATATGCCTTTCATTCAGGAGACCTGGGTTCAAATCCCGGATCGTCTACCATGACTGCGACCTAACCTAAGCCTCTATTACCTAACCAAATCTTCACTAGCCTAACCAAACCTATGATAATGAAATTACACTTTGAGATTTGGACCTCTTTGGTCCGAATGTTTTTACAAGATTTTACAAGGTTTTTACAAGTTTTTACAATGAATATTGCACGTTAACAAGTTGCTATAACGATAACTAGTTGTTTACTATAAAGAAACATTTTGCGAAATCCAGTATTTTCAACAACAACAAAAAATACAATAAGTTGATTACCTTAATTGTTTTTATTTTTTTTTAATCTGTTCATATTTATGAAATTGGCACACATTTTATGTAAAGTTGATACGGGTGATGTACTAGACATCTTAATGAACTAGTTTTGTATCAGCAGTGGTTTAACTGTCAGTTATACATGTATAACTTTATTGTGCAATGAACCATTTATGAACCAGCTGATTTAAATAAAAATGACAAAAAAATAAATGTGGAAAATCGGAATTTGAACATATACATAAGACATTCATTTTTTATATTTTTAGTTTTGCAAAGTATTGTCATTGTTCCCACATTTTTAATGTTGTACCTTTATTACGGATATTAATTCATTATCCTGATATATTCATAATCTATTAAAATATCCTTAATTTGATCCATAATGTGACTGTTCCCCATACCTCGCTTTGTGGCTTAGATACGTTCCGGAAAAGTTGGCCGTAAAGCGAAAAGCCGTATAACGAATCAATTTTTTCTGCATTGTGATTTTCATTTTTTCCCTTTCCTAAACGAATTGAAACCCATAAGCTGTTTTATTGTTAGCCAAATCCGCCCTTGTTTGCGCAAATTATGGTAACTTATCACATTTTTTGAGCATTTTTTGCAGCATTTTTTTGGCCGTATAACGAAACATTGTGGCCATAAATCGAAAAAGTGCCATAATTAGAAAAGGCCGTATAAAGAGAGGCCGTATAGCGAAGTATGGTGTATTCCAAAATAGAGCGAACCAGAATAATGGCGAAGCGAGCTTTCCTGCTAAACATAATTGTAATGCATGATTGCTGCCATTTGTGAAAAACAAAAATGTCTCAAAAGTACACATGCAATTACACTAATTTGAAGACGCTCTATAAAGTTGCTAATTTTTGTCACATATTTAACGACTAAACATTTAAAATCGCACGAACCGAGAAATTGATGTCCAATGTAACGTGCAGCATGTTTTTTTGAATCCTCAAATATTGTTTCCTATTCAAATGTGAAATCGTATTTTTCCTAAATTATGCCATTTTGAAGATATTCTGGAAGTACTGAATTATGCCTCACCCTATAAATATTTATTTTAAATTTATATCTACTTTTCTGTTTAAATTTCACTAGCCAACACCCCCAGGTGGCGTTACTGTTTCAACGTGTTCGGTTCATCTTGTAAAAACATTCGGACCAAAGAGGTCCAAGAGGGCAAACTCTCAAAGTGTAATTTCATTATCGTAGGTTTGGTTAGGTTAGTGAAGATTTGGTTAAAGGAGGGTAAATTTGGTTAGGTAATAGAGGCTAAGGTTAGGTCGCAGTCATGGTAGACGAGCCGGGATTTGAACCCAGGTCTTCTGAATGAAAGGCCTATAGGGTTACCACAACCACACCTAGCTAGTTAGGTTAGTTTAGGTTTTTGCCCTGTTAAGCTTATATACATTTGGGCGTTTTGTCCAGGAACCCTTCTAAGCCCATACAACATGTGTTTGCGAAACTTTTAAGCAACACAGTAAATTAGCAGCTCTGAAAGAAAAGGGGCACCACCATGTTGGAAATACTACAACTTTTCGCACGCATAAACTTTTAGTCGCGACACCCACGCCCCCTATCCAAAGCGCCGCTCTGGTTTAAAAGAGTTTCCTAATTTTCCTCCTAACTCCTAATTCAGCCTAAGGCCTACTCTAATCGCGTTTTATAGGGCCATTGGATGGGCGCCCCTCCCTCAGCCCGCATCACTCCGCAATACATAAATTCTCTAATTGAATTAATTCGCATTTCGTCGAATTAAGATGATCCTCCGCAAACGACTAATTGCGAGTACATGTGTTTCGCATTACGCGTTTTGGGGAGCCATAAAAGACGTGTCACGTAATTGTCATGTGGCCGCCACCAGAGCCCGGGGAATCCGAAGAAGGACAATAATCGCAAATAACAATAACAACACGAAGAAGAATAATGCGAACGTTGTGTGACATGTGTCTTCGCGCCTTAATTGCCTCAGCAGGATTGTATTAATTATTGGTGGGCGGCCATCTTGGACACTAATGCATTTTGTTAGGCTCAGGAGTTCTGCCAGTGACATCTTTAGTGCTCTAGCAAAGCTGCTTCCGGCAGAGATGAAGATGGAAGGAAGACTTATTTTTGGACGTCCATCAAAATGGGTGGAAAGGGGTTGAGGAATAAAGGAGGTAATAGAGTTTTGTTCCCAAAATCTGGACAACTTGCATGGGAAATTCCATCTTGGGCGCCATCTTGAATGAACATTGTATCCTCTCTCTGGTCACGATTCAGTTTTTTTGGATCTCAGCGTTTGGCAACAACAGGGATATAATGTTGATATGGTCTCAACCAGTACAGGAAAGCTATGGTGACCTAGCAAATGTAGTCATTCTAGTTCTTATTTTCTTGTTCATTTATTCTGTCACGGAACAAGTCAATTAAGAATGGATGGGCTGTTATTATTTTGGGAAAAAAACTTATTGCCGAACAGTTGAAAGATTTATTGCAAATTGCTTGTATTTGGTACAATTATATGCAATTTGTAACTTCAGATCATTAGTGAATTACCAGTTTACTGTCAGTTTTTCACTTTGTCATCAGTTTACAACTATTTTTATCCATAAGGGCACAGTACAAAACATGCTAAAACTGAGAACACATTTTTCTATACATGACAGGTTTTAATACGCTTTACACGTGTTCTTAACTCATCCAGTAAAAAGACAAACAATTTTTCAGATATATCCACTTCATTTATGAGAATAATCACACTAAAATCAGATATTATGTTGAACTCATTATTTCAAGTTTGTGACTTGATCCACTATTGCTCTAGACAACTCATATGTTTAGACATCAGTAAACAGGTTCAGATATATGTAGTGTTCGAATATATGTTTTCAAAGTTACGTTATGTGAACACATCGTTTTGGTCAGAACGTGAGACTGATTAAAAGTATTAGAAGACATGTCTTAAGTTGCGTTTCCACGTGAACTCTCGCGAGTTACTCGTCACATCTCGTATTCCACAAAATTTCCCAAACTTAGCTCTAAACATTAAAAAAAAACTATAAATAAAAGCATCTCCTCAATACTATGCTGTTATACGGGAAAGGCAATCATAAGGAAGATTTTGCTATATTTTTGGCCTAGCTCTCGACAGCTACTCTCAAAATTTGAACATGGCATCTCGAGAGTTTCTCTCACGTGGAAACGCATCTTAATACTGTTACTATATGTCAAGGATTGAGTCCCACAATGCATGTGAGCTTAGTATAAACCAAGGAGAGTCTATTAAAATAAAATTATAGATTCTATAAAGGTTCTCATAAAATGTTGGCATTATCGATGTTTTTCTGTTTTTAACAAATTTTGTGTCTTTTTATAATACCACCATGTATGGGCACGTTACAGGCGAAATGTTGAAGTGTTACAAGCTGACAATAATAAGATCTGTTGTCCATTTGTTTCAATTTCATCACACTATTAGAGGAAAACAGAAAATGAAAACTTATTTAAAGTTTAATTAGTTTCTGTAAAGTAGATTCTTTTGTTAATCGAGTTTTAATGAGGCAATTAGTCTTTGATTTTGAGGCATGCAGGCAACGTTCGAAATTGCCCTCTGACGTCACGTTTTCGCTTGACGTCACCTACCCACCTTTTCATTTATTATTATTATTATTATTTTTATGTTTTTTCCCCGTAATAACCGATTTCACATTTCGCCTACATTACTCCCTTCACGTTGGAGGGCTTGCAGCTGCTACTTACACTTTTTTCCACGAAATTTTCTCAAATGGCGACTTTTTGATTGATGTATTTATGAGCTTACCCAATTTGGGTTTCATTTTTCTAGCAATTAGCCCTAGCATTCTCGCGTAGTTATTTATTTTGACTCACAACCGAGATTCGGGTGTTGACCAGCCTTTCGCCACCTGACAGATTTTCGTCGCCAAAGTGGTTTTTAGCTAGATAAAATTAATGACGGTGTTAAGCTGCTTGCTGCTATCTGCCAAATCGCTACTTTTTTCCCTATTTTACCAAATAAGCGACGTTAATTGACATGAAATGTACCGAGCTGAATGGAGTTTCTCACCTATGGGAATACCGCGGCACCTGTTGATGGCGCTGCGGCAGGGTCGTCCGCTAAGAACTCGGTTTTTGTTATAAGTCCTAGCAATTGAAAGTGGACGAAATTAGGCTTGGAAAATGTCTATAAATATTGGCAGTATTAAACAGCCTTATATTGTAACCCACATCCACTCGCACACGGAACAGAAATGTATTTACAATGATTTGCAATGCATTTAAAATGCATATAGATTGAGACACCGAAAATGCATTTCTAAAAATGTATTTAA